>CM060106.1:58551351-58778851 GCA_030522415.1 Channallabes apus | reverse complement strand
GAAAAAGTTTCCGTTTCTTTTTAGACTCGAAAGCGTCTCGACACTCGCGAGAAATAACACATTTCATTTTGAACAATATGATCATATCAAAATATTTCATAACTTCACCCATAATAACACGATTTAGACTTTTGTAATTCATTTTTTTTGCCGTTTGATCAAATATAGAGATAATAATAATAATAATAATAATAATATATAAAACAGTATATAATATTTGATATTTTCAGTTCTGTTTCTGTTGATCAGTGAAGTGCTGGAAAGTTATTTAGAAAGAGAAATATAGTTTTTTTTAAATATACAGTTTACAGGTGTGACAAAATAATGACTTTCAGAGATTCTTCTTCCTCATTCAGTGTTTCTGAATATAAAAGAAAAAAAAACGGACTAATGCACACATTATACACACACACACACACACACACGAAATAAACGAAAGAAGCCTCGGACTGACACCGACCAGCCCGTTTCTTTTCTCAGCAGGATGTGGTATAAATGTGAATATTTTATTAAATTGCAGGATGTATTTAATAAAGTTTTTATTCTAAATCTGCTGATTTCTGAATCAGAAAAGTTTTGAAACTTCCAGTTACTGTGTTTTTACCATCAGATCTCACGGACTTCCTGTCTGACAGTTAAACAGTACAGACTTCCTGTCTGAAGCTTCTTCAGTGCTTGCTCTCGGAATTGGGTGTGTGTGTGTGTGTGTGTGTGTGTGTGTGTGAGAGAGATGTATTCAATGAAGCTGGAATAGAAATAATGAGCTGCTCAGCAGTTTACACACAGATTATATTCTGATAAATTGATTTTTTTTTTAAGACAAAAGGTCTAATATTACATCCACTGTTTTATTATGTTTCATGTTTTTTTTAGCAGCTCTGCCATCGAACCATGTTACTTGAAACCAGACGGCGTTACTGACGAATTAGTCAAACTGACGATGCACAATGTGAAATATTTGTACTGAAATAATAATAATAAAAAAAAAAAAAAGATTATAATTTAGTGTACAACTCTGGGTCTCTCATTTATTATAAAAAAGTGAAATAAAAAGAGCATCTCGCTAACATTGAATGAAGCCACCATGGGTTTGGTTTCCTCTTCCGTGGGTCACAACCTCGGGGGCCCGTCACCAGCGTACTGGGGTATCAATGATAATCGGTTAAAAAGTGATAATGTTACGGCTGATCGGTGTTAACGAATTGTATGAGAATCAAATTCAAATAAATTAATGATTTTCAAGATTCACAAAGCGTAAATAAATAAATCACGTGCAGGAATCAAACGCGGGAAATAAATGAATCACGTATAAGATTCACACGGACACGAGTGAAACACATTCAGGAATTAAAAGCGAAAAACTTCAGTTGTGTGAACTCAAGCGCACTTTTTCACAATCAGCGTTGGAGGTGAAAGGGATGGCATGAAGGAGGAAGTAAAAAGAGAAATGAAAAAAAAAAAGAAAGAAACCTTAAATAAGCTGGTGCATGAGCAGAAAAGAGGAAATGAAATCAAACGGAAAGGAAGTGAGTTTGTGTTGGCGATTTAGACCACGCAAGTGCAGCGGGTGAAGAAAGTTTAAGAAGAAAAAAAAAAAAAAGAAGAATTTACATTGCTCGCCCCCCCCACCACAGCTAGCTTTAAATTCTTTATGATGCTTTAAACATATAACCCTGATCTTTAAACTTACACACACTGATCATCTATAACATTATGACCCCCTGCCTTATATTGAGTCCCCACTTTGCCATGAAAACTCGGATACGCTGATGTGCGTTCTGGCTCATTTCCATCAGAACCAGCATTAACCTTTTTTCAGCCATTTGGACTACAGTGTATAAGATCGGACTACACGGGCCAGCCTTCACTCCCCATGCCTCACATGACCCTGTCTCCAGTTCACCGGGTTTCCTGACCACCGCAGACCGGGAACGTCCCACAAGAGCAGAAGGTTTGGAGTCGGCCTGTCGTACCCAGTCGTCTAGACGTCACAATTTGAACCTTTTCACAGCAGCTACAGTTACAATATCTTGTTACAGCTGGCTGAAAGTGGGTGGGATATTTTAGGCAGCAAGTGAACATTTCTGTCTTAAAGTAAAGTAATGGGCAAGCGCAAGGATTTGAGCGACTTTGAATTAATGTCGTGTCTGTTATGTCTAGACGACTAGGTTAGTCTTGATGTCTCCAAAACGGCAGCTCTTGTGGGATGTTCGCAGGCTGCGGTGGTCAAGACATACCGAAAGTGATCCGAGGAAGAAGTTGTGAAGCTTTACAGAGCAGAAGTAGCAGATGCATCTCAGTGTCAACTGTTCAAAGGAGATTATTGTGTATTTCGGATAAACGCCTTCAGTATTGTTTTACAGTGTAGAAAGAAATAAAGATCAGGAACGACCATGGAGTTAGAAGGGGTGTGCAAACTTTTGACAGGTAGTGTATATTTCTGTGTTTTATATTCCAATCATAACTCCGGTACATAGAGGACAAAAGAAAGAAAAGCTCAAAGGACAGGCAATAGGAGCGATAAGAGCTCGTCCCTGGAGGAACGGGAAAGATTAGCCGGTTTCCTCGACAGCTCTGATCGTCGCTGTTCATCCTGTAATATTCCTCATTAAACACACTCCAGTCCCGAGGTCACCTCTTCAAACCTGCAAGCGACTTGGTGAAGAAAATAAAAAGTAAATATATTTCACTATATTCACATGCCACTGCTGTTTGGGCTAAAGTTAGCCTTAATAACCCGCTCGCATAATCACACATGACTAGCATTCCCAAGTGCTGAGCTAAATTTACAGGAAGCCGTTAGTCGCTAACGCACACCTGTTTCAATCTGTAACGTCTAGCAAACACAACAGATCTCTAGCCGCTAATATTGGCGCGTGCTAATGTTACAGCAGGGCTTTTCAATCCAGGTCATCTACAGCTGCAGTCGAAAAAAGCTCATGCGATTCTAGTACGCTAATTACACTGGGCTACAGTGCGCTTAGCGACATCTGGTTTGGGACGTTACTGTTTACCTTTGGATTACCTCATTTCAGAATATTCAACACACCAGGCGTTTAATTAAGTAATTAGCATTTTTTGGCCATTTTTCTCATGTGTGTGTGTGTGTATATATATATATATATATATATATATATATATATATATGAAATAGGGGTGGAGACAAAGCTTATAGTATTATTATAAAAAAAAAACATTACTATTATTTTTTTATTTAGCTAAAACGTTTTCAATGAGCAAAGTAAACAATAAAAAAGGTCATAAAATAGAGCCTAGAGGAACACCAGCTGCAATCATACAAATTCTACAGTACAACCCATTAAACACCAAATATAAATTTCATTTTACATAAAATCCAAAGAACAGGAAATAAAACTATGATTTGTGTTGTCTGGATGAATGTTGTCGGTTTTTATTCATGCTTTTTATTTATTTAGTTTTTGTTATCTAGTTTGTAGGTAAGAAAGAAACTCAGTGGGTGTTATTTATTAATTCGCTTGGACCTGTGTAAAAAAATACTCGGTGTCCACCAAGACCCTCCTTTAAAGAACAATTCATATTAAATATGATATAAATGATCGTTTATGAACCCCGACATTCCGATCGGTAACCCACAGCCTTAACCGTTAGAGCCAAGGATCGAGTCTCTCCATCAACAGTGTTTCTGAGTGAGTTTCAGCTGTGTTTGAGCGTGGGTTTTACTCAGATCTGGCAACCCTTCCATCAAGACAAAGGGATTAGTCATCTAAGGACACTTTTCCTATTTTATCAGCGTTAGCCTCTTTGGCCTGTCGTCGCGCATTTAACCACGGCTACATCCCATAATCGAGCATGGTGAGGTGCATTCCGGATCAAGGAGTGACGTCAACATGAGGCACCAGATACGCTTGGTTTTAGGATCAACATAAATGTCCGAACAGGGCCGCACGATATGAAGCTAATATCGATATCATGATATGAGACGACACGATATGTAGCAGAGGGATTTCAAATATCACTAACAAATATTATTATAACGGTTTCAAACTTGGATTGAAATCAGATGAATAATATTAATACCAGTGCTGAATGTTAGACGTTAAAGTTTTTCACTGTCCTCCATCTTAAAAAGTTTAAGCTTTTTTAAAATTCAAATCAATTTAACATATTAAGCACTTTTAGCAACAGATATCATCACGTAGCAGCTTTGGAGATCTCCATAACCTGTATATAGATATACTGTAGACTACTGTAAATACTTGACTGTTTTTAGTACTGAGTTTTAATTTCAGTCCCAGGAATCCCTGAACCTCATTCGAGTCTTAGAGCATGGTGATAGGACACGTTAGCATTTGAGGCTGGTTTCACTGGGAATGTTGTTGCTTTAATTAGTATTTTATGCCCACTGTTGGTGTTTGATGTTGGTTTAATGAAGAAAAAGTTTTGTGCCCATTTATAAACAATGATGTTTTTGGTGGTGTCATCATAGAGAATGCTTTTCGTGTAGAATGTTGGTTTTTCGGTGGTATTTTTTTTTTCTTGGCGTTTCATTATGTTTTAATAGAGAATGTTGATATTTGAAGGTGTCGTATTAACGACAGCTAGAGGAAGTAGGCTGTTTTTGAAGAATGTTGATTTCCAGTTGTATTTTTATTGGCTGTATTGGTGAACGCTGGTGTTTTCTGGCCTTGTAAAGGTAATTACTGGTGTTTGGCAGTTTTAATGGAGACTGTGTTTATTCGACATTTGTTGGAGTGCTGTTCTCGCTTTGGTGTTTGGACTCCCGGCTGCAGAAGGCTGTAACACAGGATCTCAGGATGATTGGGAGAACGAACATTTTACCGCCGCGCCAGTCGGGAGCCGACTGTAATAAATAATATTACAGTGAATCAGTTCCGGTGTACTGGATGAGTTTTACAAGGCAAACAAATCTCGAAAAGATGTTTCTTGGTGTTTGAGCTGGAAAAATATCAGCTTCTGAGATGAATAATCTCCAAGACGCGAGAAGAACAGAATGACTTTGTAATTTGTAGAAAGTTTTTTTCACGTCGTTAGCGTGTTTATCGTTCTCAGGCTGCTGGGTTTTTACCGCCCTGCCGAGGACAACTCCGAGATCATAATTACCAAACGCTGCCGATCGCGCCGCAGTGCTGAAAATAAGATCTGCCCTTCTCTTTTTCCCGTCACAACCCATTAACTCCACACTCGCGCACTAATTAGGAGCTTCTGATTGAAAAACAAGATAATTAAAAAGCCCTCGCTACCATTTTCACACTCGGTAAAACGAATCAGGATTGAAAGACGGTTCTGATATTGGAGAATAAATAAATAATGAAGTAAATAAACAGACTTATGAAGCAGAGCCCAGAGGGTAATGAGGTCTGAACATTCCTGATAAGAGAAAGATAAGAAGTGAGAGAGAGAGAGAGAGAGTGAGAGTGAGAGTGACAGGATCCATTACACATTCTCAACTCTGACATCTGGATGATGAGCACAGATGTGGATTTCGGTGTTTCTTTTTATTTTATTTTTTTTACTTGATTTGCTCCGCCCCCTGCATGCGAGGTTTGTCAGCTCAAACACTAAAAAAGTTAACACTGAAAAAGGAATTTGGCGAATTCTTCGACTCTCCCGCTCCATTAGGAAAAGGCCATTACAAAGTCGGCAACTATTTTGCATAATGTGAGTGTGGTTGAATTATTTTTTATTTTTATTAATGGACTTGATTTTTTTTTAACTGTGACAAGCCGTACAAAACCGCAACAAACGCCTTGATCATCTGCTTATGATTTCTTAGAATCTCAATATTGCACCAGTTTAAAATCAAGTTTGGGAACATGGAAAAGATCCCCAATTAGATAAGACAGGATAATTTCTTTTTAAGAATAAACAATAAAATAAATAAACAGTTGTATGATGAACCTCAGAAGTTAAATCACCAAATTTGTTATTTAACTTTTTCCCTAAATAAATTAGTTTTTGCCACTTATATTTTGTTTAAGGCTTTAAAATGAACAGAAATACACCATGTTCCAAATTATTACGTAAATTATATCTTTCCCCGATTTTCATAATTAGTCAATGCAAATGACAGTCAGTATATTTTCAAGTCATCAACTATTAGGGTATAATTTGAATTTTATTGAACAAACCTCCTAATGATAATATTTAAAACTGAAAATGCACTGTTCCAAGTTATTATGCAAAATTAAAACATTTTATAGGTTGTAAAGAACTGAAAATAGGCTTTTGTTGAATTTGCAGCATTATGAGGTCATATTTACTAAAATCAAAAACTATTTCAATCAAAAACATCCTAACAGGGCTACATGTTTCATCTTATCATAGGACCCCTTCTTTCATATCACCTTCACAATTGAAGGTTCATCCATTGAACTTGTGAGTTTTTGGACAGTTTCTGCTTGAATTTCTTTGCAGGATGTCAGAATAGCCTCGCAGAGCTGCTGTTTTGATGTGAACCGCCTCCCACCCTCATAGATCTTTTGAGGATTCTCCAAAGGTTCTCAATGGGGTTGAGGTCAGGGGAGGATGGTGGTCAAAAACATGACTCCGGCACCTCCTTGTTGACGTCGCAGCCTTGTTGGGACATGGTGGCCATCCACCAACCATCCACTACTCCATCCATCTGGACCATCCAGGGTCGCACGACACTCATTAGTAAACAAGACTGTTTAAAAAGACAGTACTTTTACTTTAATTGTCCTCATCTGGCAAACTAATTATCACACGTGTCTGAGATTTATTTCAGTGATCCAAAGAGCCCTGAGACACGACACCATCCATGAGTTTAATTTAAAAACTAAACATTTAATGTTTATGACACTTACATCCAATTTGCATAATAATTTGGAACGCGGTGTATATATATATATATATATATATATATATATACACACACACACACACACACACACACACAACATTTTCCCCTGAAGGTATATTCTATATTTAAATGCTCTATGCTGTTCTACACTGTATGTCATTTGGTGAGCTTTACATTTCAGTCACTGCATTTTATTCAATTAAAAAAAAAAGAAAAGAAAAGGCAGCCTTTTTAGTTTACTCGATGGAAGTTTATAAAATGCTTTTAAAAACTGGAAGTCAGCATTATTCGCAGTTACATGTCAATCAGTTCATATGTTATAACTCTGAAGAAACCTTCTGCTCGTTTAAACTTCGCCTAAATACACAAATTATAAAATAATCCAGTTATTCACACGTTTCTTCAGAATAAAAATAATTTACAACGGATAATGAGAATTTCTAGCTGTTTTTTCGCCTCTTTTTAAACCGTATTCATACAGGGTAAAAATGGAAAATAAGAAACAGCACATTTCTTTCATCTTATTTTATTTGAAGCGTGTCTTATCAACATGTCGCAGGATGGACGTTCCACTTTAAATTTAATCCATTGCTTATTCAGAACTCATGTATTTAAGAAAAACAAAAAAACAAAACACGAGTCTCGCAAATCTTAACATGGTTTTAGCGTCATGAGGAAGCGAGAAAAGTCTAATTCTCTAGAAACCTCATACAGCTCACACACACACACACACACACACACACCAGAGTTAAACAACTGACCGTAAAGCACTGAGATGTGAAGGTTTTTTCCCCCCATTATTCCTGTTAATTAAAAATGTGGAAAGTATTATAGAGATGTAGAAGTTACACACAGGTAATGTGTGTTAATGTAGAATTATGATGTCTGGACTTTAAATAGTAAATATTACTGCTGTATCATATTGGTTTAAAGAAGAACATTGTGAAAATGTTGGTTGTATTTTAACCAATAATAATGAACTGATTGTTGGCGATCAAAGGTGTTTAAACTGAAAATATCAGGTGTTAATAAAGAATACTGCTTTACTCTTGTGGTGAAGGTAGTTTTTAAATTAGGCCTTTTTTTAAATCCCAAAACAACATTGTTCTTCTCTGTAGTATTTTCATAGCCACTGTTGGTGCCTGATGTTGGTTTAATGGAAAAAAAAAAAAAAAAAAGTTGGTGTTAGTAAGTGTTGGCTTTAGTCTGTATTTATGGCGGCTGGTGTTTTTGTCTATAAGGAATGAGAGTTTTTAGCCGTTGTTGGTGTTTCACTGGCTTTATTGCAGAACCTTGGTGTGTGTGTGTGTGTGTGTGTGTAGATTAACTCATTAAAGTCTCTGAATGAAGAATGAAGGTGACCTGATGTTAAACAATGGTGTTTGTTGACCTGTTTAACTGTAACATTAAACACTCATAGTTTTAATGCAGGCTGTTGTTACGCATCGGTTGGAGAAAGTCATGTGACGGTGTTGTGCTTTAAGCTGCGGTGGAGCGACGGTGAGAACGTCGGACTGTGAAAAACGTGTCAAAGTCGATTTGACTTTAGAGCATTTCTGTAAACTTTGAGATCCCTGTTGCCAAAAAAAAAAATCTATAAAAAAAAAATCTAATCTCGTTGCAGAACCTCAGAACAGCGGAGGGTTCCAGCAGCTAGCTTCTCCAGCCGCCGAACGTCTGAGAAGACGACCTAGAAGACAAAATAATGCATAAACATACTGTAGATATGAAACGTTCCCTTCTCCAAACAGATCCGAAAAGAAGAGACATCGAGAGGATATAAATAATAAATAAAAGATCTTCCAGCTTTAAGTCAGAATAAAGACTTACTGATTGTTATTCGTGTTCCCGAAGCCACCGAAACCTTCAAAGACAAAAGAATAATAAAAATTACAACAAATTTTAACCTGACATCACACTTGCAAGCGAGCAAGCTCTCTCACACACACACACACACACACACACACACAAAACAAAAGTTCTGTCCCATCAGTGAGAATTAATTACAGTGTGCGCGGTTAAATTACCGCCGTGTCCCGCGTTCTCCCTGACACAACACCAGCCTGTGACTCAAGGACGCTGCAGTGTTTGTTGGTGGAACTCTGAGCTTCGAGCAGCGTATAATTACTGTAAAGTTCCTCCAATGTTCTCTGCATCTGCTGTGTTCTGCTGTGCCTGAAGCCTGAACCTAAATAAATACCCTGGATCTGGTGTTTCTTTGTAAATACACAACGCCTGAGTGTTTGTGTTGGTTTGATACAGAGTTTCGGTGCTGGTTGGTGTTTATCAGTGAACACTTCAATACCAGACGCTACACGTTGGTGTCACATGGTGTGAGGACAAATTATCTGAAGGTGTTTTAATTGGGTGTTTTTGATGAAAATCGCTGGTCTTTCCACAGAGAATGGTGATGAATAGTGAACACTTGTTGTGTGTGATGGTGTTTTCATAAATAATGCTGGTATTTTATAGTCAATCCTAGTGTATTAATGAAAAATAAATAAATATATATATATATACAGTATATATCTGTGGTGTTGGTGTTTAAAGGTGTTTTGATGGAAAATATGGCGTTTCTTGATCTTCAGGGGAAACATGAGAACGGTCGTGTTTCACGGTGTTTTGATGGAACCTCATGGTGTTTGTTGATGCCATTACTGATCAGCGGTTCAGTTGGTTGGTGGTATTGAGGTTGTTGCCAGCTGATTGTGTCTCCGACAGACAGACGCGTGGAGTGTTTGGATGGGAATTTCATCTGTCAAACACCAAGATGCGTCACTCAAACACTTCACGGTTCTTATTATTTTTCATATATGTGTATTTAAATGAAATTTTTTTTTTTAAAATGAAAACGTTGGTCAGTGTTGGTTGCAGACGGTCAGCGATTGTCTTTGGTCTCATTTCAACAATCAGTTTAGTCACCATGTGATGTTTTTCGGTGTTTAAAGTGTTCTTGGTAGGAACTCGTCACTTTTGATGATGAGAACGCTGGACGCTGGTTTGATGGATGTTGTATCTGATGGACCTGAATGGTGAATGTCGGTGTTTGTTGATAATGTTGGATGGTGTTTCATGCTGGTGTTTCGATTTAACAGGAAGTTCTCTGCTTGTTGATCAGTGTTGGAGTCTGATGGTGTCTTGATGGACACTGGTTGCTCACATGATGGAGATGATGTTTGTGTTTGGGGCAAAAAAAGGGCGATAAAACACCGGGTTCATCATCAGAGTCTCTACAACACTAATGTGAGAAGGGGTTAGAGATTTGCATATCCAGGAAATTATTCTCCACATGTTATTTCTTTATAAATGAGCCACTTCAGCCTGAAGACTTGAGTCTGGAAGCTTTAGCGGTTTGGTTGGATGTGGGTTAATAACGGCGCTTAGAACTTTCACCAGAAACACCGAGAGACTCCGAGTTTCCTCTCTGGTGGTGTTTATTTCAGGCTGATGGAGAAAAGCAGCGAGGGTTGATGAGCTTTTATTTGAGCGATCGGGCCGTTCCTCGGGCGCGGCCCTGCGATTCGTTCCCTTCATTATAATAATAATGAGCAACCGGAGTGCGCGAAACGTTGAGGCGCGGAAACGTTCATCCATCTATAAAATCTTTCCCATTACCCTTAATGTCTGTATCGCTGCTTGAAAGGAAGCTCGGAATCTGTAAATGTCCACAGATCATGAGTACGAGGACGGAGGAAGACGAAGGAGACGCTCGACAGAAGAAGATCTCTCGGGCGAATGTTAAACAATAAATTTGCGTGTCACCTTGGGGTTAAATCTATAAACGTTAGCATGACTCCTGAGTGTGAAAGCGCTGGCGTGTGGGTGTGAACTGACCTCCGGAAGAACCGAAGCCTGAGAACCCGGCGTTCTGGTTGCCGAATCCCGGGCCCTGCTGAGCCAGACCGCCGAAAGTCGGCGCGCTGTTCTGATTAGCCATACTGCCGAAGGAGGGGCCGCTGGGGGGGGACGCAAAACTGCAAGGGGGAGGGGGGGGGGGCAAAAAGAAAAATCATTATTAGTGAAAAACATACAAAATTTTTTTCTTTTTTCATCTTTGAAACTAAAATTATTTATTATTTAAAAACAATCAATCCCCCCCCACATTTAAAAAAAAAAACTCAAACGGGACGAAGATCAAAGCACTGACCGCTCCCACTGTTACAAACAAAAATGATAAAAGGGTAACGCAGGTCGTATTGTATCTTTTTCCTTATTATTGTTAAGAATTTTTAACAAAATTACACCTTTAACATTTAGCATTAATTTCACTGGAATCATAAACTGAAGAAAATTAATAATTTACAGGCAATTATATGAATTTTAACATATTTGTTTATATACTGTATAATGTTTAACAATCATTTTCATTTATTTTTTAAAAATAAAATCTAAATCTATGTATACATGTATACAGTAATGTGCAAAAGCCTTAGGTGCGTATCATCTTTAGATGTTGTTAGAAATGTTTATCAAGTCGACTCCTGAGTTTTGCATGAAAATAAAAAGGAGCGATTTGTTTTTTTTACCAGACGAACTCTGGCATGTTCTCCAGCAAGCTCAGTAAAACCTAACTGTTTTTTTTTTTCTCACGCAAACGTCTCGGAAACACATTGCAAAGAGAGATTGAAAAAAAAAAGATGCCTTTGAAAACATTTCTACACAAAGAAACTTCTATAAAGAGCACTAAAGAGTAATAAAAGTTTTTCACAGGAAGTATCTGGTGTGAAAACTTGAGCAAAACAGCGTGGAGGTTTTACTGAGTGTGCTGGACTCTCACACACTCGCTTCTCATTCCTCTAGAATGTTATTTATTTATTAATTTGAATGTTTAAAAATGGTGAATAATTTTGTACACAATAAATCTTAACACGATAAACATACATTAAGCTAATAAAGATAATGTGGTGCCTAATACTTTTCCACAGTACAGTATATAAAATATGACACGTTTAACTGAAACCCCTGTGACCTCAGAGAGAGAGAGAGAGAGAGAGAGAGGGGGAGAGAGAGAGAGAGAGGGAGAGAGAGAGAGAGAGAGAGAGAGGGGGAGAGAGAGGGAGGGAGAGAGAGAGGGGGGGAGAGAGAGGGGGAGAGAGGGAGAGAGAGAGAGAGAGAGGGAGGACGTACATCTGTCAGTACGTACAATAAAAATATATATAGTGGTTGATTAATTCATACAGTCAGTAAAGAAACAAATAAAGCACTGAAATGCAGATTTACATGTAAAACAAAAAAACTAAAAAACAAGCCAAGGCGTTCATTTATAATGTCTGAAATGATGTTAAATTATTAGCGTGTTTGAGAATTAAAGGTGTTCATCTTAATTTCTGTTTCACAAACAACTTTTTTTTGTCCAAGAAGGAGAACAAAATCAAATGTTTTTTTTGGTTTTATAGATTAAAACTCAGAAACCACATCAGAAATGCGGAGGTGTGCGTGTGTGTGTGTGTGTGTAATCTGAAGCAGGTGCATAAATTTGGCATTATCTTTGCATAATCTAACCCCTGCACCAGTTCACCGCTCCGAGTTAAAGCCCGCGGAGCGCGGGAACGCGGTCAGGACAATAATCTCAATAATAATCTCTCACCGTAATCCGCTCTTATTCCCAGAACAACTATAAACCTGATTTATTTATTTAATTTCCCCAGAATCCACCCGGCCGAGATGTCGAGTGACGTCAGCAATGTCGACCCAGAGAAGGTGAATCACGTGGACGCTGCGTGAGAGGATAAACTTCCCTCTTTACACAGGACGCGTGATTTACCTCGGCGTCTGGCGAGCCACAAAAAATACAATTAATACGCTTAAAGCACGAGATAAATAAATAAAACATAACCTGAGGCGAATATGAAGCTTAAAAGCTTAGCAGTTCTGGAAATCAAACAGCCTGGTGTATTTAAAATCATTTATACGCCGTGGAAAAGCGTTTTATCTACGACTAAATCCTTTTAAAGGAATTACTCCGACTGGTCAAAGTGCGAACGTTGTGAATACACAGGTTCTTTGTCCATGTGTGTGTGTGTGTGTGTGTGTACTCAAGTGTAAATAAAGTATTGGCGCCCATGACCGTGAATATTAACCGAGTCAGGTGTGTTGAAGTAAAGGTGAGGGAAAAAAAATAAACATGGTGTGGTTTTAGGTTGGGGAGGGGAGGAGAGGGGGGGGGGGCAAATACATTATGCAAAGCAACAGATGGACTGCAGTCAGTAACAGGACACTTACACACTAACCCGCAGGGTCAATCCACTGAATAGGAAGGATGGAGGGATGGAGGGGAATGATAAAACCAATGGCTGAGGAGGGGGGGGGGGGGGAGGGGGGAGGGGGGGGAGTGTATACAACAAATGGATGAATGGGATGAAGAACTAGAAGAAATACGGATGATGTACGAAAAGAATGGAGTAATGGACATGGACATGATGGACGGAAGTAAGGAAGTAAGGGATGGAGTGATGGAAATGTTCGGATAAAAAAAAATTTAAGAAAAAGGAAAAAGGAAAGGATGGATAGATTAACTGAAAGCAAGATGATCGGATGGATAGAATAAAAAGGACTGGATAGGTGGATGGGAGGAAAAAAATGTATAAATGAATGAATGGATGGATTTAAAGAAGTGAGGGATGGAAAGGCGGAGAGAATTAATGAATGAAGGATGGAAGAACAGATGGATGGACAAGAACACAGATTACAGAGACGTTCCTGCAGCGCGACACCCTGCGCTCACCCCTCACCCCTCACCCTCTACCCCTCACCCCTCCACCCCCCCCCCTCACCCCTCACCACGACCTCATCTGGGTTCAACACCCACATTTTATAAATATAATAAAATAACTATGTGATTGTGATTGAAGGTGTTTTTGTGTGAGTAACAGCGCAGTGTGAGGTGAAGCCTCTACCCGAACCCCCCCACGCTGGCCGCAGACGTTCCCTCTCCGAACACTTTGGCCGCGCCGCCGCCCAGAGGACTGTTGAAGGCCGGAGTCGAGCCGAACGTGGCCTGACCTCCGAACGCCGGGGATCCTCCGAACGCAGGGGGGCTCCCGAACACCGGGGGGCTTCCGAACCCGCCTACAGGAGACACCAGGAAAACACCACAGACAAGAAATCAGAAATATAACAGATTTATTATTATTATACATTTTATACATACATTCAATTATTTATCAAAATATTTATGCAAATACGTTTGTGACAATTATTACGGAAAAATTATTGTATTTAATATTTAAACTCTATTAATATCTATTCGTAACGTCTAATCTCAAGCAGTGGATTCACATGAGAAGCCAGACACGGAAATTAAGTTTCATCTTTTAGAATAAAGATTATTATTTTATGATAAGAAAAATCTTGAAATCACCAGAAAAGTATAGGATTTTTATCATTCTAGCTAATTATAACACTCATTGTTCATTTATTTTATGAATAAACAAAACAAAAAAATTAATAATCTAAATAAACTAGTAAGGCATTTATACATTTATATTATATCTTTCTGAATGTCACTTTTTACTTTACCTTAATAAATTATAATGTAATCTGTAATTTGAGTCAATTAATCAGAATTAACACTTGATCTGCATTGTTTTTTATTTTTAATTCCAGCATCATTTAAGGATCATTTTCAATATACTGTACTTTGAAAAAGTCACCATCTTTCAGGACCGTGTTAGTGTTTTATTCAGAGATTTAGACGTTTGCACCCTGATGCCTCAGGAGAGAGAGGGAGAGAGAGAGAGAGAGAGAGGGAGAGAGAGAGAGGGGGGGAGAGAGAGGGAGAGAGAGAGAGGGAGGGGGAACGAGTGCTCGAGGCGGTGTTGTACAGAAGGCGTTCGTTCTGGTTTCTGCGTATTGATCTGTAACTCCACTCGTTCCTGACAGAAAGCCGGGCCGCGCTCTGAAATTACAGCCAGCCTCACTCCGCTCACGCCGCGCTGAATAATTGATCGAGCTTGTGGTATCGAATTACACTCTTTCTGGATTGCCGCCATTAACGACTAAAAAAAAAAAAAAAAACCACGAGACTCCCTTATAATTACGTCTGACAGACGAGGAGGATTTATAAGACGCGGCGGCGCAGGACAGATAACGCTCCCGGTCTCCCATAAATAAATCCTCACGTTATACACGTTACAGCACCGCGCATGAGGTCTCAGGCACCACCAGGGGTTTTAAATACATGTTTATTTTGTGACTTAATCATTTCAGTACAAAACTTTTGTATTCCAGCAAGAAAATTTTGCAATCTTACAGGAAAATATCTGTAGGCCGTAAAAGAAGAGATTTTAGACTAAATAAATAATGATGCTGCAGGTGTGAAAGTGCTCACAAGGACTGAGACTGGTTCTTTCAGGGAAAATTAATTAATTAATGTTTACTGCTTTTTATGTTTTTTTTTGTTTTTTTTACAGAAGTCCACTGTGACAGGGGGCGGGGCTAAAAACACGTCATTCACATCACACGATGTACCAGAGTCTCTTTGTTTTATGATTTATCTTTAAGTTTTTTTTTTTTTTCTCATCTTGTTTGGAATATTTCATATGGATCATTAACATGGCTTAATTGAAAAAAAAAAAAACAAATAAAAAAATTTAAAAGTTTGTTTTTGCAAATGAGAGCAAGAACATATTTATTTCCTGGACATTTGGACTGAACCCGTGCCGCTGCACTCCAGCTCTGAAGCGTCGATCTGTACCTGACTTAGCAGGAGTGGAGAACGATCCGAACCCCTGAGTCGCCACAGAACCTCCTCCGGCACTGAACGTCCCGCTGGCCTTCTGGTCTCCAAACGCCGCACCCCCAAACCCGAACGCCTTCGCCCCGCTGTTCCCAAACAGGTTACCGCCTGCAGAACAAAGCAAACAGACAAACCAAATAAACATGCTTTTAGCATGCGCTAAATCACTAACTCACACAACGTATTAAACCTCAGCACACACACACCTGCTCGCATGTGTAGGGAACAACAGGAAAATTACTGATTCTGAGAAAACTGATTATTATTATTATTATTTTTAATAAAATAAAAGTTTTTACGTTCTAACGCCTGAACGACTTGTGGTCATGTTGCTGTAGATAAATAATCAACAATGAGCGATGTGACTGAATTAGTTTCCTATAACATACTTTCGCCACGTTAGCAGCAAATAGTACAACTTTAAATGACTTTAATTCATCATTCAAAAAAACGTTTACTTTCCATTTATAGTTCCATCGGATCAGAGCACATGCAAACCGACGCTTTCCCTTGTTTTGTTTTTTTTTTGACTGGGATGTCAGAAAGTGGCCGTTACGAATCACTGACACTGGAGACTCCTTCCATATCAACGCTAAACCAACATAAACAAGTCGCTACTACAGAAACGATAACAAGCGCATCAGGTTAGCGTACAGCTGTAAAAGTTCCACTGTGGTATCGGATGAGGCTGAAACCTGAACTTGTCCCTGCAGATTACAGCAGAGGCATAAACTGAAGCGCGACGGAGCGACGGAGCGAACGCTATTCTGAGTAACGGTGCCTCCCCGCGCGTCACCGCCTGTCTGAACCTCCGCAGCAGAGCCATGAAAACATCCAGACTTTATCCGCCGCATACCAACACGGTTATTTATTCCTGCAGTCATTAACTGGGAGTGTGAACGACAGCGCCTCCATCCTGTCCGTCTGCACGCCAGAGTCAACATACAGACCGAGACAATAAAGTGGAAGAAACGGTGACCTTGAGAACCACAACGAAAACCCACCACAGGTCTGACACAAAACTATTTAGTTTAACACGTAAAACTAAAAAAACTATTGTATATACACGGAAGTCCTGCTGGTGGGTGTCAAGAGGAATTATTATTATTATTATTATTATTGTTTTGGATATGTTTGGTAAAATCAAAGTTACCATTACTTTTAAAACACGTAATTTTACTTCTACCCGACTTTAGGAATGATGTGGCAAATATATTGAAATAACCAAATCTCACTTTCTTTTTTTACTCAGGTCATGTTTATATAGTCGAGCCTTATATTTATATAATAATATTTATAAAGCTATGAGCCACCCGTAATGAACTGGACTCCATATTAACTTAAACACATCTCGTTATACTGAACTAACAAACAGTGTGACACATTTCCTCACACACTTTATAATCATTTCCCTAATTTTCTTTCAATTCTGCAAAGCTGCTTTGTGACAATAACAGCTGCCAGAAGCACTACAGAAATAAAACTCAACTGAACTTAATAAAGTTGGTTACAAGTAAACTAAATGTATTTCATCATACTGCCTAGGCTTTTTTTTTCTTCTACATTGCGCAATCCTGACCCTAAGTTCTAAGGGTTAATAGCTGAATATTGTGGCTTCATGAAGGACAGACGTCTGGTGAAGTGATGGAAATGATTACACAGGTAGTCCCCGACTTATGAACATTCGAGTTACGAATTTCTGAAGATGGACGGATCGCGGTTCTTCGAAACATTCGTAGATGCGAACAAATTACGGAAGCAGCTCACGTGTATTGTACAAGAAAAAAAACACACTGCCGTGCACCAGATACCAATATTTACAGTCCAGTACTGTCACATTACTGTTACATTTGACTTGTGAAATTCACTTCCCCAACGCGTGGTTACGGTTTTTGGTCACATGATGACAGTGTGGGGAAAGAGGACAGAGATTTAGTCTAGTGGATTGGTATGCTTTATATTATAGGCGTAAAAGACTCGCTTTGTCCGACTTGAGAACAAATCCGACTTACGAGCGTGCGTCCGGGAATGTAAACACTCCCTCAAGAAGGAAATCCAGTGTGGAGACTGGTGGTGGTTGCTAAATTCCCAATCATAAATCTTACAGCTAGAACAAGGAGGATGTGAAAAGCTTCGGGACAGAAAACTCCAGGCTCGAGAGTCTCGATGTGGTTTGGGGAAAGGAAACGAAGCAAACGAACACCAACTAGGAAGAAACTAGGAGTCTGCTGTAGTGTTCGTGAGGAATCTGCTGAGAGTAACAGGATTTACATACAGAAAACCCGCAAAACACCTGAAAAAGTGGAAAGAAAAAAAAGAAAAGAAAAAGAAAAGATAACTGCCTGAAGGAATCTAATTTCCCGACTCCATTATGATCCGTCAGGTGGTGGACCCGAGGAGACGGGGATCATTACCTCATTGAAATTTCGGACACTTTTCTCATTCCGTTGATGGGTTTGTTATTGATGGGGTCATTTTTCAGGATGATGACACAAAGCAAAAAAGCGTAGATTTTTTTCCCCCCCAGGAAAAGCAGATTGGATCAGTGACACGGGCAGCACACACGGGTCCGAATCTCAATCTGATCAAAATGTTCAGCTGTGGGGAAAAAAAACAAAACAAGCCTATGGAGAGCAGGTCCATCCTGCAAAGTGGATCTATTAAAGAAAATAAAGAACCAATTTGATTCAGGATGAAGAGCTACAAAGAATTGGGGTTTTCTTTTTCTTCTTTAATTAACTTTAAGTACAGTGCAGGGGTCACGTTCTTAAAATACCCACAAACTGTGGGTTGGGGGGGGGGGGGGGTGGACCGCATAAATTTTGAATGTGTTAAAAAATTATATATAAGCCTATAAATGCACATTTTGTAGTTCAAACCCTAAATATGAACCAAAAAGCATTTTCCTCTACTGTGTTCTCTCCACACAACTAAAACATTTATACAGAATGATATTTTATATGGAGAATTTAACTGAATTTAAGTACTTTTTTGTTAAAATAAGTAAACTATATTGTTCTTAATAGTCCCGTGTCAAAACACATGAAAAATTAGATATTGCCAAGGAAACAATTGCGGAGAATATTTGTGGTTTTGGAGAGTTAGGTTAGTAAAACTACATGAACGCCTGAGGCCGTGAACTCTGAACCACGACTTCGCAGGAGTCGACTGTACTAGTGCTAGCAGTTCGGATAAATGACACCATATTGTAAAATATGGAATTAAAATAATTTTATAACATTTATTAGGCTCATAAAACATGGTTTTTGTGTTCACGTGTCTCTGAAATTAAATAAATAATTGCACTGAGGATTTCCTGATCGCATCCACATTATATAATAAATCAACCAAAGAACCCAAAACTCTCGAGCACGAAGCATCACCTGCTCTGTCCTGAACACAGTCCTGAACTGCCGACACTGGAGACTCCTTCCAGCAACGTTAAATAAACATCTCAATGCTGCCAGATCACTAATTATAAACCGTGTAACGGTCTGAGTGACGGCCCGAGACGCGCTGTGATCTGATTACATTTCACCCTGCATGAATTACTTAAAGGGCACCTACAGTGCTACATGGACTTTTTCAAGCTGTTTGGACTGCATTGTGTGTTAGGAGAGTGTGTACACAACCACTCTACAGTGATAAAGAGCCGCCCAGCGATTTTCTTTTAATTTAATAATATAAGATGCCCCTTCTGAAATCAGCCCGTTTTCAAAAGCCTGTCGGTGTGAACTCACACCGACAGAGGCCGCTCCTACTACAGTTGATTGACACTGGTGTTTTAGCAAAGACCCGCCCCGAGTGAAAAAAAGAGCCGTCGGCCGTTGTTTTTCTACACTGGAGCAAAATGGCGCCTACATGAGTGTGGTGTGCAGTGTGTTGCTGTATTGTGGTGGTCTAGTGGTTAGGATTCGGCGCTTTCACGTGGGAGACCCGGGTTCGATTCCTGCTTAAGGTACACGCTTTTTTTGCACTACATATTTATAAAGTTTTTCTAAAGTTCGTTTAGTAACGAGGCGAGTGCGCTATGCTTCGATAAGCTTTTCTGACATAAGGAGAGACTCACACACACACACACACACACACACACACACACACACAATGCTTCGCGTGTATGATGTCCTATTCCTGGCATCTATATGACTCACACACACACACACACACACACACACACACACACACACACACACACACACGTTGTCTGTCAGAAAGGTCTCTGTTTATTAACAGCAAAAGATCGGTATAAATATGTTTGACTAAACGCCTGTGCTATAGACATATGTTACTACAAATTAACCATTGTAAATGTCCTGGTGAGATCCTGAAAAAAAACAATGCTTCGCGTGTATAAGGTCGCGGGTTGAATAGCCGGCATTTCCAAGATGGTAACCATTAATCCTCCGTGGTCTAGTGGGTAGGATACGGCGCTCTCAGCGCAGCAACTCGAGTTTGATTCCCGGTCCGGGAAGTCAAAAAAGTTTTACAACCAAATTCACATGTAAAATTACTATATACATATATAACTATATATATATAAAAATATGAGGGCATAATAAAAATATTACAAAATATAGGGGAAATATATATATTTATATATATATATAGGGGAAATATATATATCCCCTATATTTTGTAAGATTTTTATTATGCCCTCATTTGTACATTGTATATTTGTACAACTATTTTACTAGTTAAATTTATTTTCTTTAGTATTTCTTTTTATTGATATTTATTCCTTACGTATAAGCTTTTATTTTCTTTTTAAGGTCACTGACTGTCGTATAAGCATTTCACTGCATATCATACTGTGTATGACTGTGTATGTGACAAATAAAATTAGAATTTGAATCAAAGGAGAGGAAGAGAGAGAGAGGGAGAGAGAGAGAGGGAGAGAGAGACAGAGTATGGGAAGGTGAGCATGAATGAACAGATGCAAGAGGAGACAGGAAGATAAGCAGCAGGGAAGATTTAACACGTTAATATCAGATCTATGAGGAAGAGAGCAAGAGAGTAGAAATAACTCCTTTATATATAAAATAATTCTAACATCCTGTAAAATTATTTTTAACTGTTTTTAAAATATTTTTAACTGTTGTCAAAGCTATACCCCACTTGTATTGTGAAGACACGCCCCACAGAACCGGGTTCAGTAGAGGTCATTAACATTTAAAGGAGCATGTACTGAAACAGGTTGCTGAGAACAGAGCTACTTTTTACCAGGTAAAAGTCATGTTTTTTTTACACAACAATTGAGAATTTTTAATTAAAGTATATTACAAACTTTTCATTAGGACCCTAAAGAATCATATTAACTTATGCAAAATTGAGACTGTATGTCCCCTTTAAAGACCGATCCCGCTTCATTAGATGCTGATTACTTAAAGGGGCGCGATGTGGATTTGATGGAAGCACTTTGGAATAATAATAATAATAAAATTATAATAAAATCTGTTTCATGTTGTTACATAAAAATTGTACTCTTATAAGAAGATAAGTGTTTTAAAGTTTTAACAAAAACTTTTTATCATAGAATGTGAAACGCTTCAGAGCTTTTTACATTTATCCGAAAATACCGTATCTTGAAATAATCACGACATATTTCTTTAAATTAAATCATTGATTTTAAACGTCCTGTTATTACAAGAACTTTTCACGTAAAAACGTGATCTTCCTATTCTATGTTATTTTCATAATTCTGTAGATGTTAAATAAAAGTAAAAGTTGTAAATAAAACTTAAATAAAACATACAAAGATTTTTGGTATAATATACCGCAATTGACCGATGACCGCAATTCGAGAAAACTTAATACTAATATTACATTATTAAAACTAATATTATTATTAAAGTATAAAATAAAGCAGCATTTTTGAATTGATGTTAAATTAGCGATTTACTTACAGAAGTAATTTAAACACTCGAACACGCCTCACCTGTCTGATTGGTTTGTCCGAAGCCGCCGGTGGTTCCGAACGGGTTTTTGTTGGCGGCGTCTTCGCTCGGTTTCCCTCCCAAACCGCTGAAAAATCCCCCACCTGAGGAGTTGGAGGAACTGGGGGCGCCTGAGCCGAACAAACTCCCGCCGGACGACGGCTGTCAGGAGAGAAGAGACGTGGAATAAGAACTAGAATAAAATCACATCGCGGCTCTGCGGCGGTCCACAGGATCGAGTCTGGTGCTTTACACATATTTATATACTAACGACTGTGTTTAACACTTTACCTGGCCGAAGACGCTGTTGTTGCTCGGCTGCTGACCAAACACCGGCGTAGACGAGGTGCTGCCGAACGGAGCTACAGCGGGGGAGGAGACGGGAAACGTGAATAAACAAGAAACTGATCTACAAACACCACGTTTCTGGACACTTTGTGACGGAGCTCAAACTGTTGATTCAATTCAATTTTTAGTTCCGGTGACTTAATTCTTTATTCTACTGAAGTTTACTGGCTGATTTATTCCCAAGCAGCTACGTTACTTACAGCTAAATAAACTAATATATAACTAACCAATGAACTGCCATTAATAATTTAACTAGTTACAAACGTTTTCACTGATAATGTTTGTTTTGCATAATGTTTCTCTGTAGTCGACACGTCCATGAGCTTGTGTCCACCACAAGAGTGCAGAATTACATTTTTTTTTGTCAGACTCGTTTCTAAATAAAGAATGAGAGACAAAAGCAGTGTGATTTATTATTTATTATTTATTTTTTTGTTTGTTTAAATTCAAAACTAATTTGTCGGGATTTTGCCTCTAGAATTGTTTAAACTAAAGAAAACCTGAAAGAAAATCTTGTCATTAGTTATTAATATTGATTACAGATCGTCAATAATCAGCATATAAAAAAAAAATTTAAAATAAAAAAAAGGTGAAAATTTTGCGACAGAAGCATGTGATGCTTGATGGATTTAAATATAAATGTATAAATGATTAAATTCTAAATGTACGGAGAGTAAATGAATAAAGTGCAGTACAACACGGAGCTCTTACCAGACGGCTGTCCGAAGTTGAACCCTGAGGCCGACGTCGTCGTTGCCGTGTTACTGCCGAATAACGATGGCTGTCCGAACCCTGAGGTGCCCCCGCTCTGCCCGAACGCAGGAGCGCCGCCGCCCTGTCCGAAGATGCGCGGCCCGGTGTTCGCCCCGGAGTTGGTACCGCTCGGCACGAACGAGAAGGAGCTGGCGCTGGTAGAGCTGGCCGACCCGAACAGCCCTCCTCCACCTCCTCCACTTACCGCCGTGCTGCTGGACGCCGGAGCAGCAGCCGAGCTCACCGGAGCCGCCTGTCCGAACCCGGGGCTGCCGCCAAGCGCGATTTGGGCCTGACCGAACGTGAACCCGCTGGCCGGGCCGAAACCGAAAGGTGTCGACTGTCCGAAAACCGGTTTTCCAAAACTGGAGGTGGTGGAGGGGACGCCGAACCCTGAAGATGCGAACACGGAGGTGGAGGAGGAGGTACTGATGGGCTGAGCGAACACTGGGGTCTGAGCCGGAGCAGACGTGCTGACGCCTGTACAAAAGTGGAAGAAAACGAACATACGGAATATGAAAAAAATAA
The DNA here is from genome assembly GCA_030522415.1 of Channallabes apus. NCBI lineage: Eukaryota > Metazoa > Chordata > Actinopteri > Siluriformes > Clariidae > Channallabes > Channallabes apus. The sequence continues at coordinate 58,755,729 of CM060106.1, read as the reverse complement.
AAACAAATTGCCGTAAATATTTAATACTGAGTGTTGGTGAGAGACGCGTGATTGAGACGGGCGGGGCTGCGATACCTGCTGTACTGATGACCGGAGTGAAGCTGGTGACAGATAGCGTCGTACTGTTCGAGCTCACGGCCGGCTGGGTGAAGATGGAGCCGGGCGTAGTGGTGGAGGGCGGAGCTGGCACCGCTGGAGCTGCGGGTTCTGCTGCTGGTACCGCTGGTACCGGTGCTGGTTGTTGTAGTTGCTCTATAGGAGCAGAGCCGGCCGTGGTGATGGGAGTCGTCTCCTGGACCGGTTTCGACGCCGTTACAGGCACCGTCTCATCAGGGAGCGTGGCTGTAGGTGTGGGCGTGGCCTCGGGAACAGGCGCGATTTGGGTCGATGGGTTTTCGGGCTCTTCCAGCTTAGGCTGGGAAGCTGAAGGTTCTTCTGTGACAGACGGTGAGGACGTAGACAGAGCGGAGGGGGGTTCAGGACTCGGTTCTGAAGGAGGTTCTTCAACGGGCGTTGTGGTGGAAGTCGACTCAGGCGGGGGAGGAGAAGGTTCGGGAGCTTCCTCGGGTGCGGAGGGCGTTTCTTGAGGACCCGAGAGCAGGGAGCTGAAGGACGGGATGGAAGCGGGCGGGACGGACGGGGCGGGCGTAAACGAGAAGGACGCTGCGCTCTCGGGAGGTTTAAAAACGGTTGCGTTTTTGGGCGCGTCTGCTGCAGCGCCGGCCGAGTCCGCGTCCCGCTCGGGGATGGCGGGTTTCGCGGCGTTTCCGAATGTGAACGGCGACGCGGTACCCGTGCTTCCAGCTGGCTTGAAGGTGGTACTGGGTTTAGGGGTCTCTTTACTGTCACCCGCTGGGCCGACTCTGAGCTCGGAGAACGGCCCGAGAGTCTCTTCCTGAGCTCTGGGAACCTGGAACGGGGGAACCGCGGAGCTTTTGCTCAGTTCGGACTTCGAGCTCGGTGCAGGAGCGGCCGGTTTCTGCTGGATTTTCTCAGACTGCGATCCACCTTGGTCACGACGGAGGGAGGAGGAAATTAGAAACGGATGTAAAAGTGGAATTTGACATAAATACATTATTTAGTCTTCAGGTATGAATAAGATTTGTGTATTTACTTGGAGAAACGCTCGCTCCTGGAGTTTGAGATAACAGGTTGAACTGGAATGCTGAAGGTCTAAAAATTTAAAGAACAATGTTTTATTCGAGACTTTAAAATTTTAGTAGTTAACAAATACTTGAACACTTGAACACTTACGTTCCTTTGCTCTGCTCCAGAGACGAAGGCAAACTAAATGGAGGAGCAGCGTCGTGTTTGGGTAGCTGACCTAAACACACACACACACACACACACACACACACACACACACTTCGGTTCATGCTGTGTCTATTAATAAAGAACTAAACACAATCATTTTATAACGATTTCATTAGGGCTGTTTTTACACAGTTAACCTGGGTGAAGCATCAAAGCACACGACTCCAATTAAAAGATCAATATTTAAATCTCCGAACAGCCAAAAAACAATCAGCTTCTTGTTCACGTAAAACGTGACTGTACAGTACTGCCCTCTCGGTGTAGCGTGCAGCGCCACGAAACTAATAAATAAGTACAAACAAATCTTACGAGCGTCATCGTGTGATAAAATCAGCAACGGAAACGATGACAAAACGCAAAATGGTGGAAAAACTCGTACCGAACACAAAGCTGGGTTGAGCCGGAACGTTCTCTGTGACCGAGAGTGGAACCTTCGCTGCAGTCTGTGCGGAATTCTGAAAATGATGTAAAGAAAGGTTTTTAACACGCAGACAATAATTACGACTGACTAAATTACGCAGAGTGTAATGACTGTAGTGTCTTTTACACAGTAAAACCTGGACACGATAAGGAGAAATAAATACTCGTACTGAGTGACGAGTCGATTTGTGTTGGGATTCGATAAACATACTGATTTAATATCAGTTCTTTTCTCACATGTTTTAAACAAACAGTAAATAAACCACGAAGGACAAATTAAAGAAATAAGGTAAAATAATAATACTAAATTCATGAATTTCCATATAAAAGAATCATGATAGATCATTAAATCCATTTCAGTGTTTCTAACATGCAGAGAAAACTAATTAGAGAAATAATTAGTTGAATCATGATCAAAGGAAAACGCTCAGTTATTGATTGGAGGTTGTATCGCTTGTATCATGCTTGAATGATTACACAGAGAAGCACGGTGGTGGGAGCATCAACACTGCTATCCTGTAGACAGTACAGCGGCGGTACATGACACAGAAAGAAAAGTCCACAGAGACGATTTGGAAAGAAAAAATAAATAAATAAAAAATCAAAGCACAAATAAATTCCTGAAGTTCGATAACTGAAGCTGTAGAACAAAGTGCTCAAGTTAATCATGTGTACAAGCACAATGCTTAAAGAGTGTGCGTGTGTGTGTAATATTTATAAATGGACATTAAATATACAAAACCAATTCTGATCTTAGTTTCATATCACGATTTCTGGCATCAACAGTCCAATATTCATAAATGAGTCATCAAATTACATGTTACGAGTTGACTGTATTATAACTGTATCCTCATCACAGAACAACCCGGGTATGACCGCGTGTGCTTCGTGTCATTAAGCGCCGTCACATGTTTCACTCTCCCGCTAGAATTTCGGACGTGTCTGGGGTATTTCACATTACTGCACCGGTGTCTCCATAGCAACAGCTCGTTCACGGTGACTTGTACGGTATACGTGGACTAAAAGAACGTGTAACAGGTGATATCGTCAATAAAAAAATAAAAAAGTATTCACCTCACGACGATTATTTCCTTAAACCTAATAACGCAAATTCGAAAAGGAAAGCCGAGTTGAGTTTCATCTCGTACCGGGACTAAGAGTGATGTGCACGTGCTCCGAGTCTGAGGTTCAGTGCTATGGTTGCCACGGTTACTCTCTGAAATGGTTCTTTAAAGTTAAAAAAAAAAAAAAAAAAAAAAAAAAAAAAAAGGTCATGAGGATAAAGACTGGACTGTGGAGGACTGGAAAAAGGTCATGTGACCTGACGAGTCCAGATTGAGCCTCTTCCACATGGATGTTCCACCACAGGGTCCAGAACGTAAGAGAATCTTCGCGATATGCTGGAGTCACTGTGCGGTTTAACAAAAGAGAAACGTTCCTCTGAAACTGCTCAGGGACCGAACTGAAGATATACGAGAGGGAAGTAACGTGTGAAGGAGCGAGGAGTTCTGCACAGCGCTGTACATCTACACACACACACACACACACACACACACACGATGGGCAGTGGTACGGATCGATACGAACAGGTTGACTCACTTTTTTGGCCTCGGCGGTTGCTGGAATCTGCTGAAAGGTTTGATCTCCAGGAGACGACGTCATGGACGAGCTGCGGGTCAGAAGGTGCGAGAAAGACGGGAAACAATCAGCAACTCATTCAGTTTATTCTCATAAGCGTGTTTTACTCTGACAGGAATAACCAGAAGAAGATTAGATGCATCATCTCTCCTGAGCATCCAAACCCATCCGACTCCGCCTCAGTCCAGATGTGTTCCCTCTTCTCTCTTCTAAAAAGGGCTTTTAGTGTGAATTTCAACTTTGTGTGAGAATGAACCACATACGGGCGTGATTATCAGGGGTGCACAAACTTCTGAGAATGGAAAAAAATAAATAAATAAATGTGTTCTGTAATAAATGACTGAGGCGATCAGGAACTGTAAAAGTTTACACAATATTCTGTTCTGCTTGATTTTTATATATTATATTTATTATATATTAATATTTTATAGCTGAACGTCCAGTATTCGTATCGAGCGCCGTGTCCTCTGTAATCAAACCCCTGCAGCTTTACACCGGGACATTCTGTTCAGTCTGAAGAATATAAACTGCTCAAACCGACACAAACTGAATTTTAAACTAGTTGAAGTCAGAGTTTTGTGTCGTGTGTATCTGCTCCAGTAAAACACACAGATTTATTGAACATGTTACGGTAAAGTACGCAGACAGTACCAGTGCAGCTTACTGCAATGTACTGCTCCCACCACAGGGTGGCACCCTTTCACCCCTCAGTGCTGTGGCACAGATCTCAAGTTCTGCTGATACACACACAGCACACAAGGGGTGAAGGTCTGAACAGACAGAGAGAGAGAGAGAGACAGACAGATAGACACGCACACAGACAGAGAGAGAGACATACACACACACACACACACAGAAAGACAGAGAGACACAGGGAGAGAAACAGAGAGAAAGACAGAGAGTGGAGTGGAAGAGCAGAAGGGAGGAGACAGAGAGACAGACAGAGACAGATGGACAGCGAAGCTAGTTTGGTTGCGGTCATGCGCACTCGCTCCGCGACCGGCTCTAGGACCCGGAAGTAGTACGGTCGCGATTCAGGAAGCATAAACGGACACAAGATGGCGTTGACATTTGCACCCGCCCACCCGCGGGTAAAATTGGGCTGTGGCGGGTAATAACTTTAGTCTCACTAGCCACATTGGCGGGTAGTTTATTCTTTGGTATGACAATTATTATGTTTGCATCAATATGCACAACTAACATCTATAATATTACTTGCTTTTTGTGTGAGACAAACAGAGAAAAACGGTATTCTTCTTTTACTGCATTCAGTGCACACGACACATATAGTATACAGCGCGGTATTGCCCCCTGGTGGCCCGCCAGTGAATTAACATCAAACTCAAATATATTACAATAATATATCTTTGTTGGTAGTTTTCTCTAAAGGCATCTGATATAATAAACGCATTGCACTATTTTATTACACTTTATTAAGCATTTCTTACATTTTCTTTGAATTTTGCACCTTAAATGTTAAGAGATAATTGTTAAGTGTTCATTGTGACTTTAGACTTATGTTTACATTTTAATTATTAGATTTTTCCATGGTTGTTGACATTTCTGTCTTAATAACTGAGGGGACTATGATCATAGGAAGGTTAAGTTTAAAATAAAAATGTTTAAATATAATATATTCTTCTCCTGGTCCTTATTTTAAATGGGTCATAAAAATATCAATAATTAACGATATCGACCGATATGAAACACTGATATCGTAGTAAGTAGTGAGGATTATTCGCTCAAAACTTTCCAACACATTGAGGTAGTGTGTGTGTGTGTGTGTGTGTTTTAACCTTCCTTGTCAGTGTGTCTCTGTGCTGCTTACTGAAGATGAATTATTATGGCTAACACATCACTCCACTGATCCATGCACACGGGGCGGAGAGCGGACACTAGAGGACAGTACACACACACACACACACACACACACACACACGTATCTCCTGCAACCTGTGCATGTTTTTGTTCACTCACCTGGCATCACAAACACACACAAAACTATAAACTTGTGCACACACACACACATACGTGAGTGTAGCGGTACTGACCCGGCGTCAGTGAGAACGGGTCCAACAGATCGTTTATCCTTCAGCTCCTGAACGTTCACCACCTGAGGTACGTTCTTCAGCATCAGCTCGGTCAGACTCGTCACTGTAACACAACACACACTCATCACTCTCCACACCAGTGCATTCTGGGTGTTTTGTACACACCCACACACGTCCACTTATAACCGGCGTGAGCCTACAAAAAAAAAAACATTAGAATTTACTTCATTTTTAAAGAACTCTTTAGTTTACAATACGTCCATATAAAAGTCTGTTCTAGTTAACGTTCCTGTAAAATAAAAGTAGCTTTTAAACAGTTTGACTGCAAAAAAAGATTATGTTAATGTATTAACATTACACAGTTTATTTAATTTCAATAATAGCTTAAAATATTCTAGTCTTAATATATATTTTTATGGTTAAAACACTTGAAAATACAACTTTTAAGTTTTAAAATTGAAAGATTACTTAAGTTTAATGAATGAATGAATGAATAATTTAGGGTTAAAACATTTCTTATAATTAGATTTTCTGCGGTATTTTCTGCGTAAAAATGAACTCTTAAAAATGTAAAAGTTTTTATTTATTGTTTAAATTTTTCTTCATATTTTATGGCTCTCAAATCTTTTTTCCCCAGTTATTAAAAAAAAAAAAAAAAAAGAAAGTCTGCTTTGTAGAAAAACAAAGATTTCTTTAACTCATTCTATTGTGTAGAGAGAGAGAGAAAAAAAAGATTATACACACAAAAAATAAATGATAATTTTATCAAATGGTTAACCAAAAGCATATGAATTACTGAGCAAAAATCTTATGTACATGCAAATAAATTTATAAACTCAAACTGTAGAGTGAGGATGCTTTCAGAAACAGAAACAGGAAAAGTCAGTAAATAAACAGTAATTAATGAAACAGAGTCAGTATTTGGTGTGACGACGCTTTGAGGACTCTTTAGACTCGGGTATCATTTGTGCAGTTTTATAAATAAATCAGCTGCTAGACGTTTTACTCCGCGTCCTGTAGAGAGACACACACAGTTCCTTGGACGACTTTGCTACACCTGCAGAGAGACAGAGAGAGACAGAGAGAGAGACAGAGAGACAGACAGAGAGAGAGAGAGAGATTTCTCTTACTTGGTTTCTGGCTGTTCAGCTGTCGGTTTAAAGCGGCTCTTGCTGCAGCCTGGGCCGGGGCTAGGGATGTGGGCGTGGCCTTCTCAAGAGGCGTGGTCCTTCCTGCGGGGGGAGGTCCGTGCGTCACCGTCTTGGTGGCCAGCGCCGTGCTGTCAGCGCCGTCCATGTTCATCTTGGGAGCTTCTGCACGAAAGCAAAAACAAAATCAAGTGAAGTTGGATGGTAACAGAACATTTCCCCGCGGTCCCGGTCAGGGGGTCTTACCGCGAGCGGCGACGGCCATCGCTGTCCACGGCGGTAATTCGTTAAGCAGTCCCGTGGAGGCGATGACGGCCTGAGGCTGGACGGAAGTAGTGCGCACTACGGCGGGGTGGCGCGGGGGGGCCAGGGTGGGCTGAGGCAGCTCGGGTTCCTCACGCACGGACGGCGGTTCGTCATACTCCTGAGACTGATACAGGGACGAGGTGGAGCTCACGTCGTCGTCCAGATCCTCGAAGTATTTAGGAGACAGGAAAGCTGATTTCGACAGGTTGGCTAAAAATAAATAAATAAAATAAATAAATAATATGAAAGGGTTAATACAAATATATCTGACTGTAATGTGCAGTTTTATCCTGCAGGACCGATGAGTTTACTTTCTTTGCCTTTTAGCAGACACACGGCGGGCGGACGTGATGCAAAACACAGAGGCGAGCTTGAAAGTTCGTACTGTGAAACACATTATCCCAAAGGAATTAATGTAAGTGCGGATAATCCGTTCCAGCCATCCAAAAGTATTACCAATATTACCAATTTCCAACACTATAATCATATTTTTTGCATATAAAAACAACCCAAAGCATTTAGAAACATGTAAATGAAGTGAAATGTGGAATAAATAGACAAACCTTATTTCAACCTTTAAAAACTAAACTAAAAGACGCAAACAGATTTTGAACGGCTCCTAAGTACACGTGACTGGCTCGGTCACTCGTACGGCAGAAACGCTGAGGTAAATTTCTTACAAAATGTTAGTTTTTGAGACGAAAATTCGCAAGACGGGAGTCCGTATGCTGAAGAACCGCTGTAACGTTGTGGAAAAGGAATCAGCACCTTTATAACATTTTGAGGGGCGACATTCTTCAAGAACGTGAACAAACGCCTGATAAATCCAGAAATTAAACCAGACTCAAAATGAGAAGCGTTACTTTTGTTTACCTTTGGTTACTTAAAATAAAAGATAAATAAATAAATAAAGTTAAAATAAGCAATACATTATACCTATAGGGTGTAAGAAATGCCTTTACTTGCTCATTTATTTATGGTTATTATTTAACACGTTGCCAAAAGCTTTAAATTTAATATGACACACACACACACACACACACCGGACATCCTACGCTATATAAAGCATCACTAATAGCGTATTAAACAGAACCATAAGCGGATTTAAAAACGATTTCCCGTGATTGTGTGATGGTGATACCTGGAGCTGTGGATCGTACAGGTGGAGTCTGGCGTTTGGAAAGGAAGTTCCTCAGCTGAGACTGTTTCACTGGAGTCATCTTAACTGGAGAAGAAACATCAGAGAGAGAACATCACCATCACCAAATACACCAGTCTCTGTCAGGTTTGGTGTTTTCTTTGTGTTTCTTCAACTGTTTTAAAAGTTCCTGAGCATCAGATTTAAAATGCTGAAAAACCGAGTGTGTAACATTTCGTCCGTAAGACAATATAAAAGAGCTTACATGGAGATTTTGAAGGACCTGTGTGTGTTGTATCCAGACTCGCCTTCAACAGGGCGTTTTTCAGACTCTCCAGCTCGCTATCCAGCCTACAACACACACACACACACACAGAGGAAAAACCGTCTACACAGGAAGTAGAGATGAACAAACAGATGTACGGCTGAACCGGGTGTGACGTGGAGGTCTTTACCCCTGTGAGGACGATGAAGGTGCCGGTGATGGTGAGGAGGACGCGAGCTGGCTGGACGTTCTGTTGTAGAGTCTCAGGGTCTGCAGGTTCCTCACCAGGTGCTCCAGCTTCTGTTTCTGCTGGTTGATGATGTGCATGTTGTTGGCCAGGGCTGTGTAAAGAGCCTCTCGCTCAGGGACTATCATGAGTCTGAAAGCAGCACAGAATCATTTAGAGTTGGAGATCTATTCACACACACACACACACACACACACACACGTATACACATGTTACATATTTCAGGAAGTAAGTGAACAGGGTTGGAAATATGGGAAAAAAATATTATATCATTGTCGACATGTCTGTCACACAATCTGGCGATTTTTAAAATAATTTACATCAACATATACAAAAAATACTGGATTTTGTAAACTAAAGTAAACCTTTTTACTCATCAAGATAAACAATAGAAAAGCGGAATAAATTCTGCACAGTCATGTAATTTCTTTTCTTAATTTGTCGCTCATAGTTGAGGTAAACCTATGATGAAAATTACAGGTCTCGCTCATATTTTTAAGTGTGTTATGGTTATGATAATACACTTGGGATATTTTAACCTTAATAATTAGTTGTTCTTGAGTGTTTTGATTTTATATTTTTTGCTTTCCCCCTCTTTAATGTAGTCCTGCACACATCAAAATGTAATTATTTAATTGAATTATTAAAACAAATCATAATCTCTCCTATTTAAAACTTTATGCTAGGTATAAATATACAACACTTAAGACTTAAATGTATAGTAGTTAATAGTTGATTGCTATAAATACATATGATTTTTTTCCCCATATTGTGTCAGATGAAGAACCACAAACCTCTGTTTTCTCTTCTTCTCCAGATGTTTTTCCCACTCCACGTCCAACACGTCGTTAACGTCCTCCACTGCAAACTTCACGTACTGGTACAGCCTGCGGATCTCCTGTTGAAATAAACACGAGACCGTCTTTACAACACGGACGCCGTAATTACCAGAAACTCATTAATAAACCAAACTGCAATGTCTCCTGGGTAATAATACCTGCTCCTGAGACGTACAACCAGAAACAAGGTGGACATTTTTTTGTGTGTGTGTGTGTGTGTGTGTGTGTGTGTGTGTGTGTGTGTGTGTGTGTGTGTGTGCACGTGGGCCTCCACCTTGAGCTGGTACTCGCTGCGCGGGTCCAGAGGTTTCTTGTAGAGCAGCTGGAGGTAGCCTTTGTCTCGACTGAGTTCTTTCTGAGCTCGAGCTTCTTCAGCTCCGGCGAAGCCCTCCAGCAGCGTGGTCTTCAGAATGCTGATGTCACCGTGCATGGACTGGAAACAAAACGCCCCCGTCACACTCAAGAGCTCAAGTACACTCACGTCACGGAGACAGTTTATATACACCACCAAATATGCACCAGATTTGGAAAAACACAGAGGGTTCTAGATTTGAGCACTAAACCTAACCCTAAGTGTTCTCCGTTTGCGCACTAAACCCTACACCAAGCGTTCTACATTTGCACACTAACTAGGGCTGGGTGATGTGGCAAAAAAGTAATCTTGATAATTTTTTATCCATATTGAACGATAACGATACATATTTCGATATAAGCTGTTAATGCTGCCAGCTTTAAAAGAGAATCCCAACAATGACTGAAGCCACAAAAATGAAAGGGTTCATTAAATTACATTTTAAAGTATAGTTTATTAACAAAAACACATGACAGATTTGGCCTTAAAAATTAAGATACTATAGGCACATGCTCAGAATCTTTACAAGGCAAAGAGTTTTATATAAAAAAAAAAAATACCTGTTTGTGATGATAAAAAGTATCTTGTGATAATGTATTACAATGTTTTGAGATTTTTAAACAATTATGAGAAACTACCATATCTAGTGTGTGTGGTCTAAATGTTTAGTTTATATTTGCTCGGCCAGAATGGTTTAAGCCACCAAAATAATGTTTTACTGATAAACTGCGCAGCTTTGGCCAGCGTGAACACTCCCGTTAGTAACGAGGCGAATAAGGAGCTAAACTTCAGCCTCGTGTGCTTAGGGGCATCATATCTTTCGCTAGAAGGTTAGAAACGGCCCTGGTTATATCCTTGCTCCTTTTGGACGCCTTTCATAAGGTGTAATGGCCACGAAAGACGACACGAGTGATATCTGCTTTGGTACAGACCCACTGCTAGCGCTGCTAGTTGACGGAGTAGCATTGGGTCGCATGTTCATGCTCTCAGTGTGGTCGTGTGGGTGATGCGTTCATATAACGGAGTTCGTGCTACCTTTTTTGTCGACAATTTCAACATCTTTGGATAATAACTCGATTCACTTTCATAACTAGATTCACTTTCGTCGCTGCTTCCACAAATTTTTTTTGTCGTCCTGGTGTCAAGTTTGCTTCGCAAAAAAGTGCGGTAGGAAATTAACTTTGACCTGCACGGCACGCGCAAGCTGCACACTGATTGGTTGTTGTCGTGTTGTTCTGCTGTGTGATTGGCTCTTAATCAAATATCGAGCAAAAAATGTCGAGCTTTTCATCGTTTTTAAAATAAAATAAATCGCGATTCGATATGATATCGTTTATTTGCCCAGCCCTACCACTAACCCCCACACCAAGCGTTCTTCATTTGCCCACTAAACCCTACACCAAGTGCTCTAGATTGGCACACTAAACCCTAAGTGATCTACATTTGCGCACTAAACCCTACACCGAGTGTTCTACGTTTGTGCACTAAACCCTACACGGAGCGTACTACAATTGAGCACTAAACCCTACAACCAAGCGTTCTCCGTTTGCACACTAAACCCTACACTAAGCTCTCTACAATTTGCACACTAAACCTTACACAAAAGCATTCTAGATTTGCGCACTAAACCTTACGCTAAAGTTTCTCCGTTTGAGCACTAAACCAAGTGTACTCCGTTTGCGCACTAAACCCTACACCAAGCGCTCTAGATTGGCACACTAAACCCTACTCTAAGTGAACCCTACACCAAAGCGTTCTAGATTTGCCCAATAATCCTACATCGAGCGTTCTACAGTACAATTGACCACTAACCCTACACCAAGCGCTCTACATTTGCGCACTAAACCCTACAACCAAGTGTTCTAGGTTTGCGCACTAAACCCTACAACCAAGTGTTCTAGGTTTGTGCACTAAACCCTACACCGAGTGTTCTACATCTGTGCACTAAACACTACAACCAAGTGTTCTACGTTTGTGCACTAAACCCTACACCGAGCATTCTACGTTTGTGCACTAAACCCTACAACCAAGTGTTCTACATTTGCGCACTAAACCCTACAACCAAGTGTTCTACATTTGCGCACTAAACCCTACATCGAGCGTTCTACGTTTGTGCACTAAACCCTACAACCAAGTGTTCTACATTTGCGCACTAAACCCTACAACCAAGTGTTCTACATTTGCGCACTAAACCCTACAATCAAGTGTTCTACATTTCCGCACTAAACCCTACAACCAAGTGTTCTACATTTCTGCACTAAACCCTACAACCAAGTGTTCTACATTTGCGCACTAAACCCTACATCGAGCGTTCTACGTTTGTGCACTAAACCCTATAACCAAGTGTTCTACATTTAAACCCTGCGCTGTTCCGTGCCTGCACTATTGACACACACACACACACACACACACCTCCGTGGTCTCTTTAATCTCCAGTGTGAACCCGTGCAGGTTTTCGCTCTCCTTGCGTAGCTCCTTCATCTCGTCCGAACTCCCCACGCGGAAATCCGAACCCCTGACCCGGGCCTTCAGCTCGTCCATCTCCTTCTTGAAATGAGCGATCTGTGGAGGACGAGGACGGACAGAGAGAGAGAGAGAGAGAGAGAATATCAGTCTCATCTATATACAAGTGTTCGGGGGGGAAAGAATGAGATTATTGAATAAAGCACGTGAGAGAGACTCGACCTCTTCCTGGATTCCCACCATCACAGGATCCGAGTCTTTGGCCTGCTGAAGCTGTTTCTCCACAGATTTCACAGTAGCGATCTTTAAGGCAGAAATGCAGAGCGTCAGGAGGACCGTGTATTTATATATTTATATCATTGTATAATATACCCAGTTCTACAGTGTGTGTGTGTGTGTGTGTGTGTGTGTATAAGTAGTGCGAGTGAACCTGTGTTGAAGGGGTAGGGGGCGGAGCGGTTGCAGCTGGAGCAGGTTTCTGCACTGCAGCAGATGGAGCGCTGGTCGGAGCAGGAGCAGGGCGGGTCACTGATCACCACAAACACACACATACATAATTATTATTAATTCGTTTTATTTCCTGGAGATTGTGTGTGTGTGTGTGTGTGTGTGTGTGTGTGTGTGTGTGTGTGTGTGTACCTGCGGGGGCTGCAGGAGGTTTGCTGATGGGGAACACGGGGGGTTTGGGCTGAGAGCTCATGTCTGGAGCGGCTGCGGGTTTGGGAGTGGAGAAGAACGGCTGGGTCGATGGAGCGGGTGGAGCGGGAGTGTCCGCTGCTGAAAACCTACACACACACACACACACACACAGGTTATAAAACAAATTAATGTACATTAGGAGTATACGCACATGTGTATCTGTAGTGGTAACAGACACATACATGCCACAAAACTATTTTCACTCAACAATCCAAACTTCTGGCTGTTTAAAACACTTATTAAAAAAAAAAAAACTAAGAAAGATAACTGTAGTCAATGACAACTGTTTTAACAACTCAAACAGAGGAAAAAAATATGGAATCACCAAATAAAAACACTACTTGTACTTTGTTGCACCACCTCTGGCTTTTATAACAGCTTGAATTCTCTGAGGCCTGGATTTAACTAATGTCCAACAGTAGACTTCACCAGTCTGTCTCCAGCTTTGTCTTATTGCAGTTGCCAGATCAGCTTTGCAGGTTGGAGCCTCGTCCTGGACCATTTTCTTTCATTTCCACCACAGATTTTCAATTGGATTAAGGTCCGGACTATTTGCAGGCCATGCCATTGACATTATATGTATTTCCTGTAGGAATGTTTTCACAGATTTTGCCCTATGGCACGATGCATTATCATCCTGAAAAATGATGCTACCATCAGCAAACATCCTTTCAATTGATGGAATAAGAAAAGTGTCCAAAATCTCAACATAAACTTGTGCATTTATAGAAGATGTAATGACTGTCATGTCTCCCATACCTTTACCTGACATACAACCCCATATCAATAATGATTGTGGAAATTTGCATGTTTTCTTCAGGCAGTTGTCTTTATAAATTTCATTGGAACGGCACCAAACAAAAGTTCCAGCATCATCACCCTGCGCAATGCAGATTCGTGATTCATCACTGACTCTAACTCTCATCCAGTCATCCGCAGTCCAAGATTGTCTTTCTTTAGCCCACTGAACCCTTGTTTTTGTTCTGTTTAGATGTTAATGATGGTTTTCTTTTGGCTTTTCTGGATGTAAATCCCATTTCTTTTAGGCGATTTCTTACTGTCCAGTCACAGACATTGACTCCACTTTCTGCCCGTTTGTTCCTCATTTGTTTTGTTGTGCATTTTCTGTTTTCAAGTCATATTGCTTTAAGTTTTCTGTCTTGGCGCTTTGATGTCTTTCTTGGTCTACCAGTACGCTCCCCTTTTACAACCTTTCCATTTGATTTTCCAGAAGTTTGGATTGTTGAGTGAAAATAGTTTTGTGGCATGTATGTGCTTGTTTTTTTTTCTACACAATTAAACATTTGAATGAACATCTTCTGAGAGGGGTGATTCCATCATTTTTGCCAGTGGTTTTATATATATACACACACACACACACACACAAACACATAAACGCTCCGGATCTGAACTAAATAACAACGAGTTTCACTTTCACTGTAATTTAATTAAATTTTATTCCGACTAATTAACTGTAATGAACATGACTACGTCCCTGCCATACATAGCGAGTCCTCTTACTAAAGAGCAACTGAGCCAATCTGCTTAAAATACGAGTCTCTCTCTCCTCTGACTTAAACACACATCTTTAGTCTCTCAAGCTCACACACACACACACCCCTATAAACGTCTAACTAAGTGTTAAGCATGGAGACCTGAATGCTGAAACATTTCAGGAACCTCCATGTTGAAATCACTAATTTATTTTCTTTTGGCCTTATGTCGCCCCCTATAGGTGAAAATAAGAAGTGGCGTCTCTGTCAAGGTTCAACTTTTAACATGACATTACAAAGATCAATAACAACGTTTGGATGACGACAATTTCTTCTTCTTCTTTCCGCTGCTCCCTTTTCAGGACGACGTACTAGTATATTCAAATTGATTTTAATGAGTAAACAAAAACAACTACAAACCCAAGAACATCTGACCTGTCGCTGAGATTGACTCGGACGTTGGGCGTGGCCGGCTCGGCCGAAGCCTTCGGCAGAATGATGGGAGACTCCGTAACCGTGGCAACCTGCCCTGGCGCGCTCGTGCCCTCCGTCAGAGGTTTCCCGCCGGCCGGGACGAAGGAGAACGCGGGAAAAGAGGGTTCCTTGCCCAAAGGTTTCGGTGCGGTGAAGGAGAACCCTGCCGCGGAGGGAACGGTGGAGGCGCTGGAAGATGAGGGACCGAAGGAGAAAAGAGAGGAAGAGCTGGAGGGAAGACTGAAGGAGAGACCTGTGGAGGACGGAGCTGCTGGAGCTGCAGACGTGGAGGCGGGTGTGATGGAGGATGTCTGAAACGGCGCGAAGACAGAAGGAGGAGGTTTGGGTGCAGCGGGGACTGAAGTTGGAGGCACGGACTCTGAAAATTGAGAAAATTAAGCAAAGTCAAGTGTTTGCAAACGAGGCTTTGTTTCATTCTGAGAAACACTTCCAACAGTTACGACATCATAAATCCAGATGTTTGGACATGGATACGAGTTCAATATGAACATCAGCTTATATCAAAAAATATAAAACCGCCTCAGGCTAGGTATAAACCCCATCTAAATCGAGTAAATGTGTTTTTAATCCCGTTCCCTTACTCTGTAACGGAGCTCTCTCTCCGCTCTGAGGCAGACGTTCGGCGGCCGTGACGAGCTGCTTGACGCCCAGGTTCAGGTTAATCAGAGAGAAAGGACACAGCACTCCGTCAGTAGAGATGATCAGCAGCGTGGGGGCGGGTGGGAGCTTCTTCTCATCGGCTGTGGAGGTCATTACAGGTCAGGTGTCGGTGTCAAGACAGCAAATGTTCATGGATACACAAATGGGACTTAACATACAACCACGTCTACCACAGTTAAGACTCTCTCCTGTGTGGAGAGGAGGCTAGTTCTAGGATTTGCATTGCATTTTCCTACTATTTAAATTATTCAATAGGTACAGAAGCCTGTGAATCTTTTCAAACACTGAAACGGCCATGAATTTACTAAGAATAGTGAAATCCATCTTTCTAAGATCTTTGGATTGATCTTCAAGCTGTTCCTACACGGCCTGGACTCGAGAGGAAGGGCTTACAGATATATATCTCGGCCTGGTTGGTGTAGTCGATGCCTACTCCGACAGGAAACGTGTCATCGTTGTTCAAAGTGACAGGAAGTTCGCCTCGGCTCGCGTCCTCCAGCATCCACAGCTCCCAGTTCGTCTGAAAACGCAATCGTGAGCGGCGTAAGGGACAAGGTGATCGGAAACCAACAAACAAAACAAACCCAAGAGCGATGTGAAGTCATGAACTAGAACTGCTCCATCATAAACTACATTTTAAACTAAACAAGCAATCAATACAGGTAAGTCCCCGACTAATTTACTGTGGTTACGGTTTTTGGCCACATGGTGGCAGTGTGGAGAAAGGGGACAGATCAAGTGGACTGGTATGCTTTACACTCTATATTCGTGTCAAAGGCGTACAGGACTCACTTTGTCAGAATTAAGAACAAATCCGACTTACGAACGTGTTTATTTTTTTAGGCTCTCAGCATCACTGCACACACAAACTACTCTACAAAAAAAAAAGTCCATTCTGTGTCTCTGTATCTCGTCAGTGACCCGTAATCCGGATGATACAGTACCTTGTCCTCTTGTTTGGCGATAATGCTGACTTCGATGGAGGCGGCTGAAGCGGCGAGGATCAAATCCCTATATTGAAATAAAATAAATAAATAAACATCTGGAATAAATCGATCCACCCTGACCTACACGTGCGTTCTCGTTTCATTTCCGCCTCACCAGTCCTCTACATGGTTAAGGAAGTAGTGATGCTGTCTCTCGGTGCACGACCCGAACACGATGTCGCTGAAGTTCACGAACTTGTCCTCTTTCTTCTCGTCTTTCTTCTGCACAAAAACAACAAGATATGGGTTTTACACGGAGTCCGCGCTTACCGCGCTTGTCCGGTCTCCGGTTTCTTAAACAGACTCACAGGAAGGGACACCATCACGAGCTCGGGCGGGGTCTCGGGAGAGCCGTCGGCCGCTGCGTACGCCACGGCGAAGTTGTAGGTGCTTAACCACAACACATCCAGCACTAGGAAAAAAACACCTCACAGTTTTACCCACAAAAAAATTAAACATTTATTTGAAATATTTATTTATTTTTTATTGTTGAGCGCTACTGAAGATCTGAGGTTGATGATTTTCCTAAAGCGTGTTTAAGTCCACTTATAGTGCAGCAATAAAACAACGATTACAGGAGTTTATTGATTACGTATTGATACATCGTGTATTATATTATATATGGAAAGTTCAGAAAGTTCTTGATTTTACTTTAGATGGCAGCTATAAACATTAGTTCCTTCAGTTCCTCTTATACATATATTTTTTTTTACCTTACTACAAAAGCCAACACCAGGAAAAAGAAAAAGAAGATAAAGACCTGTGGACAGATATATTGTGTAGACTGGAAACGTTACAGATAAAAAGAATTTTCTTTTTCTTTCTAAAGACTCTAGATTATATTATACTTATAACATTATTAACTGGTTATACGCAACCTTACCATTTCAGAAAGGTCAAATTATTGTGCTGCATCAAGCAAAGAAAACAACTAAGGATATTTGAAATGACTGGAACTGGGATAAGAAAATTTTTTTAAATAAACGTCAACTATGTGGAAGAAACATCGTTGGGGGAATTAAAAAAAACCAAAAAAAAAAGCATGGTCCAAATTAGGGTTGCAACTAACGATTATTTTGCTAATCGATTAGTTGGGTGATAATTTTTTCGATTAATCGGATACAAACCTACCGCTTTAATTTGATATTTTGCTTCACCTATAACTA
Organism: Channallabes apus; assembly: GCA_030522415.1. Classification (NCBI taxonomy): domain Eukaryota; kingdom Metazoa; phylum Chordata; class Actinopteri; order Siluriformes; family Clariidae; genus Channallabes; species Channallabes apus. The sequence continues at coordinate 58,738,049 of CM060106.1, read as the reverse complement.
TATAAAACCATAAATCAGGGTATTATTTATGTAGAAAAGTAAACTTTAAAAAATGCAAAAGCCACATATAGTTTAATTATCTTTAATTTTGACATTTAAACCTTATTTTATGTAAATCAACATTTTTGTTTTTAACAATAATTGCAGACGGCAAGTTGAGAGTGTATATATAGTTTTAAAAAATACACTGACTAACTTCAGTTGTTAAGAATGACCTCAATTTTAAATTCTCTTAAATTAAGTCAACTTAATAAGAACAATAATAGACTGCTAGACTTCGGTTTATAAATTTTTCCGATTCTCTCGTGTATTTTATCCTTTTTCTGTTGTCTCAATAATAATAATAATTAATATATATATATATATATATATAGACCATTTTGCTACACTAGACATTAATCTTATTGTTTTAAAAATTCTCGTAACACGGCGACGTAGGGAGAGAAGAAAGTAGCCGCTACAGGGTTCACTCTGTATATTTTGCCCTTTTTCCCGCATTTCCCTCTGTATAGCGTGTAGGATGATGGGATATATCCGGCCCTCCGAAGTGTAAAATGAACGTGAAGAAAACGAACTAGAAGTGTTCTCCGTGCGTTCGTTGGGATTTGAGCGCCAAGAAAAAGCTGCATGCAACGTTTTTTTTTTTGACACCGTATAACCGCACATCACCGAAGCCCGTGTGATCTCTCTCACTGACTCCTATGTGTAGAAAACTCTCGGCACTTCATATGCGCTCACCGGACACTACGACCGGCAGAAAACCACTCGATTTTAACGCCCGATAAGAGGTGTTTAATGTAAATTGTTGCCATACCTTGGAGGACTTGGGACGCGCGCTTTTTCCTGCAAACGCTTCTGTAACCTCCATTGCGCGAGCGACTGCGTATCGGTGTGTGTATCTGTGCATTGTTGACAACGAATTTCATCATCGATAATTATCGATTAGTTGTTGCAGCCCTATTCCAAATTATCATCATGTAAATTTCTGACTATTTTCTTGTCCCTTTAACACATAATACGACTCCAAAAGTCACTTATAATACAAGAGGGATGACATCATCCGTATGGAACAGTTTCGTCTCGAATAAGTCTCCATACTGCACACCGTTGCTACTTTTCTCAACAATAACTTACACTGTTGCGCAATATTACCTAGTGTAAATTAGTTTGAAAGTGAAACTATTATAATGTTTTTTTTCTTTACGTTTGTGTTTATACACTGTACTGTCCCTACTTTATATTTGCACATTTGATATTTGATGCTGTAATAGACATTTCCCCACTAACGACAGATTAAAGGTTCACCTCATATCATCTCATCAGCGCTAACCGTCCACCATCTCATTTGAAGTTTTGAAGTGTCTCTATGGGACACGTTTTATATCCAGTCCTGGTGTGTGTGTGTGTGTGTGTGTGTGTGCGTAATAAAGTGAGGCATCCTGACGTTTTTAAATAGAAACTTTCACATTCTGATCTGAACTGATCTGTAAAGCATTAAAAGACCTCGACATCACACTAACACTAGCTAATATTAAACAAAACCTAAAGCCGCTACATACATCAGGTGTGTTTTCTTACGCAACCCGAACGCGGCTTTACAGGAAACGGGTGTCCGGTGTTTAAAACACTACCTTTAACTGGATTGTCGGCCGTGTAGAAATTCGGACAAGGGATCACCTTCTTCTCCTGCAGGACCTGGAGACAGACGAGACGTCAAAACGCGGTAAAGACACAAACATTCAGCGTGTAAATTCGAGGAATAACGAGAAGACACTTACGGGAGTGTACTGAACCACTGTGGCGTTCTGTTTCCCTGCAGCAATCTGTTTCCCTTTAGGACTCCAGCAGACTGGCGTAGAGCAAAACACACACACACACACACACACACACTTGTAAAACACTTTTATAGACTTAGATTTTGACTCCAGTGCCTTTTTTTTTGGTTTTTGTAAAGTTAATGTGTTATAAAAAATTTACTATTTATAAAAATTAAGTAAAAGACTTATTGATGTGGCAATTATTATTATTATAACTATTTATTATATAAAAAATAATACAGCCTTAAAAAAGATGATGTAATAAGATCACAATATATTACTTAAAGCTTTAATGAGATGAGATCACAAAAATTAGTAAACATTATTAAACAATTATATATATATATATAAAAAAAACAAAATTTTCTAAGAAATTTTGCATTTATTTTTATGAACAATATATATTTTTTTTGCAATTATATTTTCCTTTATTTTCCAAAGTGATTTTTTTTGTTATTTTAAATAAAGTACAGGTCTAATTAAATGTTATTAAATTACACTTACTAATATACATATATATACACATTTTTTTTTTATATATAAAAAAATAAAAATTATTATTCAATGTATGAGTGAGAATAAATAAACAAACACAAACAAACCACGCTTTATATCATGACCATAAAATCCGATTTGGAGAGAAACACTCCAGACATCTCGGGCGCGTGACTGAAGCTGTGCTTGAGTTCGCGTGCACACACACACACACACACACACACACACACACACACACACACACACACTCACTGCAAGTAATGCCGACAGATGCGGGAAGCTGTGCCACCGGTACCACTTTCTCCTTCATCTCCACCACCATCATGGTCCCGTCGGAGAGACACACCGCGAGTCGGAACGCCTCTGTCGGACTCCACTTCAGATCCTGGACCAACAAGTCTGGTTCAGAGCCCGCCCTAAAGGACGCAAACGGACGCTTGTCCTGTTTCGCCTGGCAAGAAAAAAAAAACCCCACGATAAAATAAATGCATACGATGTTTACGCCTTGTAGTACTGGTGTTCGTTTATTTGGTTACCTTGTTGAAAAAGGTGCGGACGTCGTAGAAGTCTATCGTGAGAGGCGTTTTCTCGTTCGCGCCGCACACTGACAGGGTGAGCTCATCGCTGCTGAGGGCCAGGTGGTGCATGGGGAGGTCAAGGGTCACCGTCTGGCACGTCACGCCCTCCACTAAGGAAGGAAACATCAGAACACTTGGGTTCTTCATACTTATACGTGATTTCAGTGCATAGTCTATTAGCGACGTCCACAAAACCTACAAAGTCAACATACAGACAGCTAGGAGAAGTAAATGATCGATCAGGTTGAAAAATCTCACAGGAGTAATGATCATCTTCACAGTGATCTTTAGATTCATTAAATATCGTACCGATCTCGTTGGTGTTCCCGCTGATCCTCCCCGCGGCGATGATATCATCCGTCACAAACACCTTGAGCGTCTTGTCCCGCCCGGCGAACGTCAGCCCGAACTTGTTGGAGATGGCGAGAAGACTCGAGCGCTCTGTGGGCAAAACGTCAGGGGAGTCGAAGACACGGATTTTCTTCATCTGACGGAACTGAAAATCCTGTAGGAACAAAAAAATCCAATTATTTCACCCTATAACAAAATTAATGATCTACCAAAAAACTCCAATCTAATTAAATAAATCTAATCAAAACATACACTTCACTGGCTTTAAATATGATAATTGGATTAATGACGTGGTAACATTCATATCTGTGACGTCAATTAAGTTCATATGATTCTTCAATTTAATCTTTTCGATAACATTATATTAAAGACTCATACGAACACTATAAATGTACGACGGTTTTTTATTTTATTTTTTGTTGTGTTTATTACAGGTAAACCTTTGTTTACAGAATAATTTAAATTATCTTTCATAACCTCACTGGCAAAGCAAAATTAATTCTAGTTACCTTCAATGCTAGCTTGCTAGCACACAACAGAATATTTTTTTAAATGTATCACTTTTAAACCGATGCTTTGTTTATTATTAAAATCGAAAGCTAAACTATGATTATTATTAAGAAAAGCCGGCTAGATAAGTGAGCTAACAACCCGTAGATTAGCCGCATTAGCATTGCTAGCTTAGCGGATTAGCTAGGTCGCAGTTGTTTTCTCTTTTTTTACCTTCATTTCCCTCTCGGGAGTGTCGTCCCCCATTTTGTCAGATTCTTGTTATCTGTCCAGGCAAATTGTTTTTATTTTTAAATGTTTTAATCCGCACAAATGTTAGCATTAATTTAGCGACAGAAGCTAGTCGAACTGCACGCGCAGTTTGTTTATCACATTTCACTTGAACAGAAACCGAATCGCGCGCACTGTTTGTACGGAACACCACGAGGGTCAAGGTTTGACGAAATAAAACCGAATCGAATAAAGTAAGTTATTAATATGAGTCAAAATATTTTAAAGTGACTTAAAAAAAAGTAATTTCGTTAAAAACAATTCAAAATCCCCAAATATAGTTTTATATTAACAACAACAGCCACAATTGTAATAATAATAATAATAATAATAATAATAATATTGCTCATAATAATTGTCAGAAATTTATTTTTAATTACATTTTGATGAAAGTTTTACTTCCATGACAAAACACTAAAGTTTTATATGCATTATAACTAATGTAAAATACACACAAAAATATAGATAAAAAATATATATACAATATATAAAATACATAAAATATCCAATATAATTACATTATATATACATGAATTATGTACAATTTATATGAATTGATATATTATCTTTATAATAAACTCAAATGTATATCTTTAGAATACACATCCTTTTATCAAAATCAGTCTGTTGAGGAATAAACAAACAGCAAAGATATAATCTTCATTATTTTCTTCTTTAACATTGAGAATGTGTATTTATTGCATATGCGTAATGAGTTGGAAATGTTTGCACATCCTGTGTAATTATACATCATTAATAATTATAAAATTACAAGTATATAATTTAGACATTTTATATATTTCAATTTTAATATTATTGTTTTAATATATTGCAAATTTGCCAATCTACAAATTGTAGATTTGTACGTTCATCCCAATTGTAAACATTTTAATAAATACATCTAAATATTTTAAATATAATTATATGTTTAAATATATTTTTCTCAGTGCATTTTTTTCCTATTGCAGTAAATCTATTTTTCTATCTTTCTGATCCTATCCATAGTGACTATTTGCACTAATTATGACCCAATTGGCTTTCCAGAAAAATGATCCCAGAAGCACTTTTTTCCAAAATAAAAGTCATTTCCATAATAGATGTTATGTATGTTACTAGATGTTAAGCCTTTCTGATTCTTTCACCAGAATGTTATGAGTTCATATCACAAGAGCCATAACTGCACATCATGTGCTTAAATTAAATAATAAAAATTAAAGTAAAATTAATTCCCATACTTTCAAAAAATCTTTCTGCGATTGTAAAATAGACTTCATACTAAATAATGTTTGTTGTAGCAATACTGTTGCATAAAAAAAATATTATTAATACCTTGACTGGCATTATTTAAAAATGTTGAGATGGTCATAAAACCTTATTTTTTTAAATATATATTATTAAACAATTTACAGCATTGTTAAAACGCACTTTACAATTTAAAAACACTTTAAAATGCTTTTTGTTTGTAGAACAGTACCTGCTTGTGAATGGTACTTTATTTGTTGTAACGTACTTTGTTAAAAAAAGATGCTATATAAATAAAATCAGATTTTTCTTTTTGATTTAAAAGCATAAAATGCATTAGGCAGTAAGGCAATTTTTTTTTTTTGAGAAACCTTTTGATTTCTCATTCCCTTCTGATCATCAACATACATCAATATATCTATTATATATAGTTACTAGATAATCTAGAGACCCTTATTCCAAAATGAGGTGAAAACTAAATTTACACAATGTAAATAAACAGCAGTCGGACATGTTGGTGCTATGATGTGTAAAGTTTGATGGTCTATGACGGATGTAAAGACAAAGCAGACGATTGTTTTGTGAAATAAGAAACTTTATTAGCAAGCAAACATGTCAGTATTGCATTTGTAAATAAAGAGTCAAGAGTCAAAAGCAGTTCTGATGGAGGAAAATTTCTCTTTAAATCAGAGTCTTTGCGTAAACAACGGTTCATGTTTTAGAAATGTGTTTCTTTAGCTCAGTTTCCGTGGTATTAAACAAAAACTGGGCTGTTTTGAGAATCTCAGTCGTCTGTGTAGAGTGTGGCGCTGGCTGTCCTGGGATCAGCTGGACCTCTGGTTAAAGAGACCCAGAGAGAGAGAGAGAGAGAGAGAATCACCTGCCAAGGCCAAAGCAAAGCAGCAGCGGTATGTCTGTAGAAGTGCTAAGAAAAATTAGTGCACGTTCATTCTCTGATTGTCTGCGCTCTCAGCACATGGCTTTTTTGTCTTTTTTCTTTTTAACGTGGCTGACGTTCGCCAACTTCACACCGAAATGGTAAAGTGCTGGCATTAATCATTTTTCTCTGAACAAAGATTCATACATACACACGCATACGCGACACACACACACACACACACCCAAATGCATAATTCAGTCCTCATATTGATTTAAAGGGTCAATTGAACTAAAACTGAAATCCAGTCAGGGCTTCACAAATTTAACAAATGATATTACTCGAATATTGCTTAAATATAAAAAAAAAAATAATAATAAAATTCAGCACATTTATACAAATCCACTGTTCCAGAAGCTTTTTGACATTCATCTTTAACATGGAAATGATTAAAAAAAATTAACAAAAAACAAAAAAAGACAGATTAGGAATATTCTCCTTAAAATATAGTTCATCTGTGCATAATTACTTTAACAGACCAAGATGCTCGAGTGTGTGGGTCTTGTTTAAAACACAAGCAATTTATTGAAAAAAAAAAAAAAAAATCTCTTTTTTTTTTCTTATTAAGAAGCAGCTGCTGATTAAACACTAAACATCAGAATCTTATGAACTCATGAAGCGTAGAAATGATTCATGACTCGCAGCACCGTTTAAATACAACACACAAATACAAATACAACAAAAAAAAGGCAGAAATTATCGTAGTCTGGTTTTAAAACTCTTTTTTTCTTTGGGACGAGTCATGTGTGTGAACGAGTCGACTGTTTGAGGTGAATCATTTACATGAACACTGAGACTCACATTTATGAGATGCTTTTATTCTCTTTTTTTTTATGTAGATGTTGGGAACACTAATACTCTAGTGGTATAAATTGATTTAAAAAAATGTTGAGAAAACTCTGTTCTGAGTTTCAATGAGTGATTTTAACCAAATGAATCTGTTTCACTTCGTCTGTCCAAACGGTGAATGTGATTCGGTTGCCGTAGAGACACTTATTTTTACAAAATGTCAAAATATTGCCAACGTTGAAAGAAAAAGGTGAAATGATTGACCTTCCTTACTTTGAGCTGAATGACTCACTAATACAAACACATAACTAGATTCATCAGCCACCTATAAGAGTCGACTCCCGAGAGACTCATTCTGCTCAAATCTGGAAATGAAGTCAATGAGAGTCAAAAGAGTCGACTCGTAGACTTGAGCTGAGTCAAATGATCTGACTTAGTAACAAGAGCATAAAATCTCATCTCTTAACTCCACCAGTGATTCATGAAACATCATTAAGAGTCGATTCCTTGCTATTTTGTTCTGAACTGCAAATTAATTCAATGAGTTGTTTGATAAAAAAAGATTTGATTCATGAATCATCTTCAAGAGTCGACTCCCAAGAGCCAGGTCCTTGCCATTTTTTTTTAAAAACTGGACAAAATGTCAAGGAGTTGTTTGAATCCTTTGGGAGTCAATGTGAGAGTCGACTCGTAATGCTGAGCTGAGTCGAATGATCTGATTCACTAAAAGGAGCAGGATTCTAAAAGAGTCGATTCATCTTCAAGAGTCGACTCCCAAGAGCCAGGTCCTAGCCATTAAAAAAAAAAAAAACTAGACAAAATGTCAAGGAGTTGTTTGAGAGTCAAATGAGTCGACTCGTAATGCTGAGCTGAGTCGAATGATCTGACTCACTAAAAGGAGCAGGATTCTATAGGAGTCGACTCCCAAGTGTCATTTTGTTCTGAACTGCACAGAAACAGTGCAACAGTGAGTTGTTTGACTCTTATTTCGTTTCAGATGAACAGAGCCTGAATTCTCATCTGTAAAGTTCACAAGACGATTCATGATTCACGGCTCTGTTCGAACGAATAGAAAAGAAAAAAAAGAAGAAAAAAAAACACACAAAAACAAAACTCCAAATGATCATAATAGGGTTTTAAAACTCATCGTTTGTCCTTGGGACACGTCTCTTACACACCTCTCAGGGAAAAATAAAACAATTAGCCAACCTTTTGCAGTTTGTGCAAAAACCCTCCGGCATTAGTGCCGCGATTTAGAGACCGTGGAGTCTTAATGACAAAAGTAGCATCTACAATGTAAAAAAAACAAAAACAAAACATAACAGACAGACAGATAAACCCGCCCGTCATTCCACATGGGACAGCGTTATGCTACCGCGAACAGCGCTTTACACCGTTCGGATTAGCGGTCGACATTCTTCTGAGTTCCTCTCAGCATCTAGTGCAACGGTGTCTACAGATTTACAGCCTAATAATGTGCTAGGGAAAGAAAAAACTAAACAAAGATACATTTATTGGGGGAAATTGTTGGTTCTGAGCCCTGCGATGGATCGGCACCCTGTCCAGGATGTACCTCGTGCCCCAAGCCTCCCGGGACAGGCTCCAGGTCCCCAGTAGGTTCTGATGTTTAAAGAAAGAAAGAAAATAAAAATAAAATAACGATAATTCTTTACAGGTCAGAAAGAGGTTTAGTAGACTCCTATAAGCGCTGCGGCTCAGACGGTTCTACAGCGCGTCGTTTCCTACAGTCTGGTACCAGGTACTGTACTGTACATACAGCTGTTATTCGGATCATCTATGAGCACGCACCAGAGCCAGTGTTTAAAATCACACGTCTCTCCTCAACCTCACCAAGTCTCATTAAGGCACTGATACTCATCCTACTGTATACACACACACACACACATTCATCCACAGCCATATGTGTTCCTTCTGAACATTGATCTTCCTCTTTACTGCATGAGATTTATGCATCTTCCCCATCCGAGGCATTCTGGCGTCTTAAAGTGTGATATGTGGAGCTACAAGGCTAACACCGAGTCAGTTTGCTAACTTTCATTTCACATAACCCCTATTCACACAGGATTAGTTTCACTCGAGGTGCTGCATAAATATAAATCAGGAATTTAATCCAGTCCTGAATGTATTTAAAAAAATAAAAGATCAGCCACTAGGGGGCGATGCAGAGACAAATAATCCCCTGCCACGTTAGACGACTTTCGTTGTTTGTAATCCATATAAATCATAAAGAATTATGGCATTTTAAGAGGTTTAATGAAAATCTATAAATAAATTTAATGAAAGATTAAACATTAACGGTGACTTAATCTTATAACCCTGATTTTCCTGCCCCCTGGTGGCACTAGATGTTACTGCAAGGAAGCTACAAGATGTTAATTACATTTACAGCATCTGGCAGACAGCTTTACGGATAGCATCTTAGGTTTTAATCATATATACGTCTGAGCAGTTGAGGGTTAACGGCCCGCTCAAGGGCTCAGCGGGGCAACGGGGTGGTGGTGGTGGTGGGGTTTAAACCTGGGACCTTCTGCACCGTAGTGCAATGGCTTAATTATTTCTAGTGCACACACACTCCTATTTCTCTTCTTTTTTTTTTTTTAATAAATGCATGGAAACATCTTTGAAAAACCTTCTGATTTTAAGTGTTCCCATGACAAACTAACCAGTACTGAGTTTAAGTTTAATTCTCTCCCAATTAGGAAGCTGAACAACGTGGAACGGGCGTGTGCGCATTAGCCTCGTAGCTCCTGTCCGAAAGCAGAAAAGCACTGCATTAGGGTTCCAGGTGAAACTGTGTATTCCTCTGATTGTTTTTCTATTTATTTTTGGCTCGTATGTCCCTCTAAAGAGCAAAATCAACAAACCTGAAGATTGAGGGGAAAAAAGGCCGTCCTCTCCATTCTGATGAAGTTTTGTTCAAAATAATCATTAAAAAAAACAAAACTTGGATTTCTTCATTCCTGTGTTCTGGGAAAAATCCAACGAGTGCACAATCATGTCACACACACACACACACACACACACCGCTTTTAGGAGAAAAGTGCAGCGTAACCAAACACTGCAGGAAGTCGAGCATCGTATCACGACTTAGAGACACACACACACACACACACACACACACACACACAGAGAGGAAAAGAGGAGCGCGCTGCTAGAGATCTGCTGTAGATTATCCATTGTGAACATGAAATAAAACTTACAATGAGAAAAAAAAAATAACTAAACAAAAGGAAAAGTGTCTGAGCTCGTAGTGTTGAAATTTCACTGAAATTTCTTCGTCGAATTCTTCTGGATCGATTCCCGAGGGAGAACAAAAAAACAAAAAACAAAAACAAACATAAAACAAAAAAAGGAAGGCGAAGAGCTCTCAAGTCATTTCAGTTTCTCCGTCACGTCCGTCGGTTCAAGTGCAAATGCCAAGAAATCAAACAGAAGATAAACAAAAAAAAACTAAAAAAAGCCAGCAAAAATGATAAAAATGATACCAGTCACAAATTAAATAATTTACAGTAGAGAACCTTAAGCCAAAAAAAATAAAAAAATCAGTCTTCAGACCCTCACAGTGAAAATAATATTTTTTTTCTTTAAACAATGATGGAGTCCATTAAACTGCTGGAGGGAAATAAAACAAAGGAAAAAAGAAAAAAAAATATATAAATCATGGAGCGAGAGTCCGCGTCTAGTTTTGCGACGCTGTGGTTTTGAGCATCGCGTTATTATTTTCATCTTGCATGCAGGCGCGGCGGCTTTAAGCGTCCCGGCGTCGCTCCGTCCGCACGCAGTCCGTCTCTCCGGAGCGGAAACCACGGGTTCTGTTTCAGCGTTATTGTAAATGACAGCGTTTTAAACAAACACAGGCAGAGCTTCAAACTCTAAACCTTACGTTCTCCATACATCACATCTGCAGTGTGTGTGTGTGTGTGTGTGTGTGTGTGGAAACAGAATCCAATTGTTCATTCATCTTCCACAGCGCTTCATCCTGTACAGGGTCACCAGAGGGCTGGAGCCTCTTCCAGGACACTTTGGGCACTAGGCGGGGTACACGCCATCGCACACACACACACACACACTACAGGCAATTTGGGAACAACATTATCTTTAATTTTTTGCACTACTGGAGGAAACCGGCGCACCCGGAGGAAACCCACAAAGCACAGGGAGAACACGCAAACTCCACACACGCAGAGCTCGAGATGGGACTCGAACCCAGACCCTGGAGGTGCGAGATGAACGTGCTAACCACGCCGCTACCGTGCCATCTATAGAATTTAACTGAAGAGCCGTTTATGCAGAACTCAAGGGCGAAGGAAGTCTAAGGGCAGGTGCGAAACGTTTAACATGAAAACTGTTATTCTGGACAATATTTTCATAATCTATAAATCATATCTTACATTTAAATTAATAATCTTTTTTTTTATTTTTCAACATGCAAGTATTAAATAAAGTATCTCATCCTGCGCGTTTATTACTGCAGACATTATCCAGACTCACAAGTCTGAGCTCATGACGTCACGTGCAAACCGAACCCGACCGCAATCACGTGATGTTTCTTTTTTTCTTTTCTTGTTCTTTCATTTCACAGAGCGAATTTTCTTACTTTTTGGCCTGAAAAGTTCTCCTGTATCGCCATAGCAACGGGGCGAATATCGCAAGTGCTCCCGCGTCTCTCAACCTCCCAGCTGGTGTAGCGATACCACAAAGCATTCTGGGAGATGAAAAACTAAATTCGAACAACTTCTTTTGTTGGAAAGTTAAACTAAACGCCTGATTTTCTCTCATTTCTGTTTCGTCCGAACACTTTTTCATATTCGCTCAGAGCTGCCCTTAGACTTCTAGCGCAAGTCGTGCTTAAAAAAAACAAAACAAAAAAAAACGTCTTTCTAACGTCGAGGGCAAAGCGTATAAATGAAAGGAATGAGAATAAACGAGAGAAGGAGCGAGTAGAGATCAGACTGAAAGACGCCGGAGGATCCATTTAAAATGTTATTTCGGTCGCTTGGAGCGAGATCCTGAAAGCGAGTTGGAGCGCTCGTTAGCGCTGGCCGTTCGCACGCGCGGCGTTTTCCCGACGGACGGTGGAGTAATGTATCCATTTCATTTTCTTGGGAGGTCTTGTTTTCCTGGAAAGTCCAGGACATTCAGTGTATGACAGAAAGAAACGTCTCCGGCGGAAGGACACCGCGGGACGAGAGCTTCACGCTGCCGGTCTGAGGGTGTTTAAGGAAACGCGGCGTCTCAGCACCGGTGCAAATCTGTCGACTTCTACGAGCGTAAGCCATGCCTGTGTTTGTTTATCCTTTAAGCACGCGCTACCCAGCATGCACTGCTGCACGCGCTAGTGCGACTCCTTCTGTAATTCAGTAATGTTTTTAATTCGTCCTTATTGACTTATAAAACACGTCACACACCCGGAGCGTGGGACGAGGAGGAGGGTGTTGCCCAAAACTACATCTCGGTGTAAAAAGAAGAGGCAGAAACGACGACGCTTTCATCGTGATCGTCAGTCTCAGTAAAGGAGGCGTGGCCTATTTGCTTCTCAGCAGTCAGTCATGCCCCGTTCTTCTTACCTCTACTCTTTTTTTTGCAGTTTCTAGAAAACAGAGTCGTCTAACAAACTTCACTTCTGCTGATAAACTATCTGTGCTACATTCAGTCAAGGGGAAGTCGATAAGGGCACATTAAGAACAGTACTGAAACACAGCCTGGCTCCTACACATGGACGTTTCTGCTACACCACCAGCAGCTTCTCACTGCCCGTTTATCCTCAGGCCTTCCGCAAACTCCTCCTCCTGCTGTCCGTCATGCGCAGGACGACCCTGAACTCCACCCTCCACCCCTAGAAGAAGCGGACTGGAGCCTAAAGTCTCCTCTACTCCCTCAGGCATGGCGCCTTCATCCTCCTCCTCCTCCTCTTCCTCCTCCACCTGGCCCTCCAGGAGCTCCGGACTCTCGTTATCCAGCGGCTGCTGAGTTCTTACAGCGTCCTTGCGCTCTCCGAACAGAGGGAGCTGCTTGAAGTCTTGGTCGAAGGCCAACGGAATGGCCAGATTAAGCCCCGCCCCTGAGCCACGGTACATGTCGATGCCTTCGGGCAGCATGGACTTGATCTTGGGTAGCCATCGCTTCCGGACGCGGCGCGCGTTGGTGCACATGTCGGCGGCGATCACGTTCATCTCGCTCTCTTTGAAGTTGGGTGCAAAGTTTTGACAGTAGACTAAAAGAAAGGAGAGAGAGGGACGGCAAATAAAAAAAAACAATTAAGACACTTAAAGCATTTAAATAAGGCGTGGCATTTGTATCTGTGAGTCATAAAAAAGGTGTGGCCTGTGTCTAAGTCTTAGTAAAGGAGGCGTGGCTTTTGTATGTACATGTTGGTCTTAGTTACGGAGGTGTGGCCTTTTCACAGGTCAGTCTTAGTAAAGGAGGCGTGTCCTTTGTACATGTCAGTCTTAGTAAAGGAGGCGTGGCCTTTGTACATGTCAGTCTTAGTAAAGGAGGCGTGTCCTTTGTACATGTCAGTCTTAGTAAAGGAGGCGTGGCCTTTGTACATGTCAGTCTTAGTAAAGGAGGCGTGGCCTTTGTACATGTCAGTCTTAGTAAAGGAGGCGTGTCCTTTGTACATGTCAGTCTTAGTAAAGGAGGCGTGGCCTTTGTACATGTCAGTCTTAGTAAAGGAGGCGTGGCCTTTGTACATGTCAGTCTTACTAAGAGGCGTGGCCTTTGTAGAAGTCAGTCTTAGTAAAGGAGGCGTGGCCTTTGTACATGTCAGTCTTAGTAAAGGAGGCGTGGCCTTTGTACATGTCAGTCTTACTAAGAGGCGTGGCCTTTGTAGAAGTCAGTCTTAGTAAAGGAGGCGTGTCCTTTGTACATGTCAGCATTAGTAAAGGAGGCGTGGCCTTTGTACATGTCAGTCTTAGTAAGGGAGGTGTGGCCTTTTCACATCAGTTTAAGTAAAAGAGGTGTGGCCTAAGAATTGTTAGTCTTAGTTATATGTAAATCAGTAAAAGAGGCGTGGCCTCTGTCAGTCCCAGTAATAGAGGTGTGGCTTGTCTGCTTGTAAATTGTTTTAAATTTACATATTTATTTTAAAAGTGTTCCACATTCTTATTAAAAAGTTTTGAACGAACTCAAAAGTTTAACAATTAACAGAATTACATTTGAAATATTAACATGACAGTCAACCGTACGTACGTTTGACCGCGTTTAAAACTCGGCTATCCAGAGGCTTCCTGCTCGGGTCGCTGGTAGACGAGCGGATTCCAGTCCCACAGCTGTTCGCCAGAGTGTTTCTATACGCACACACGCACGCACACACACGCACGCACACACACATCCACCAGGTGGCGCAGGGGGAATAAAACACATCAGCAACTGTTTATCAGCACATTTATTTAAAACATAAAATTCATCAGGGATGGAAACGTGTACTGTTATTGATCAATAGTAATGATTAATGGTATGGAGTAACGGTGCATCAGTAGCTCTGTGGTGGGATTTGACCCCATGACCTTCACATCTCTATGGCAGGATTTTAGGCAGCGTTCCATTCCCTGACATGAGAACGTCTCAGTAAGAGTCACAGTAGCTCAGGGGAACGTGTTTGACACACGACTCACAGACGGAGCTACTGGAAGCTGCGATCGTACCTGCGATCTTCACCTTACGAGACCGACGCCTTCCCCCCTGGCTGTCACGCGCTGCACGGATTCTAACATGTTTTCAACCCAAACCTGTCATGCACTATAGACGTTTAGTCATTAACTATAGCTGACACACACACACACACACACACACACACGTGTATTTAACACAGATACAGTATGTGAACCCTGTGAAAGTTCACGGTGTGACTGAAGGGGCGGAGTTAAAATTCAGAAAACGTTTTATAAAAAAAGAAAGAAAAAAAAAAAAGGCAGCAACATTTTTCTCAGCTTCACAAATACAAAGGCTGTGAAATATAACGTTTTAATGCAACGGTAAAATGAGATTTCATCCCTTTTGTACTTTTTCCCCTTTTCATAGTAGCCCGGGTTTGAACAAGCCAACTAGATTCGCCCCCCATCCCCCCCCCCCAATGTGACATCATATGAGAAAAGCCCCTCCCCTGGATTGTTGCTCAGCTCAGCTGTTCTCTGGAGGGGCGTGGCTCAGCTGCAGCTCATTTACATAAACAATAAAACAAGAATCAAGAAACGGGTCCCGCGAATGTTATCATGGACGGTAGCAAGAAGAAAAGGGAGACGCTTTGAAGTTTGGGTTTTAAAGCAGCCGGTGCCGAGCGGAATCATAAATTCATAAAAGGTTAAGTGCGGTTTAATGTCTTTATTTAATAGTTTACGTCATTTACACGTCTTCTGTAAATGTTCTGATTGTTTTTATATGCAAAAATATGATTACTGTTGGAAATTGGTTAAATTTTTGGGCGGCTGGAACGGATTATTCATATTTGTTATTGTTTTTAATTATTTATGGGATTATTTCTTCGTATTGTATTTTGTTTCATTTGTATCGAAATAAGTTCATGATCTCTTCAGTTAAAGGCATTCAGATGAGAAATAAAAAACAGATCCTAGCCAGCCAATTAGAGACGAGTATTTAATTTATTAAAAAATATTTTTTTCACAAACCTGTCGAAGAACGTTGCGAGCAGTCGCCTCAGCAGGACCTTGTGTTTAATACCAGCGCACAAGTGGCAGTTCATCAGCTGTCCTCTGGTCATGAACACTCCCGTACCTGCACACACACACACACACACACACACACACACACACACACACACGTCAATAAACAGTGCTCTGTTTTCCAACAGTAGCATATTTGCAACTCTCTGGTGGCACAAAATAACCTCGGAATATAAATGTAACACACACACACACACACACACACACAGCTGTACAAGAACACACAGCACACGGTCCATTACATCACCTGAGTAAACAACTCGGACTGTTTGCTTGTGGACAAAATGACGCACGCGAGTAGATTTAAATTCAGTTCCTCCGGAACGTCGCATTAAGAGCGTCAGACTCGTGTTGTACATCCGTTCCTGGATTCTGATTGGCCGGAACGTGTTTATGTTGTGAGTCTCCAGTGTCAGAGGTAACGTCCTCCACGGTGTTGAGAACAGAAGAGGTGACGCTGCTTTTTGCGGTTTCTCAGTAACATGACAAACTGAAAGAACTTTCTTAAAGAGAAAGAAAGAACGCGAGTGTGCGAGGGAGCGCCTGATTACAGCTGCTGTAACGTAAGCGAGGACGGGAACCGGCGTGTCTCATGGATGTTTAATAATGTAACTATTAAAGGATAAAATGGGGCAAGTGGTCCTTTAACTAAGGAAGAAAACATGTACAGTATATGTATATTGTATATATAACCTATAAGACTAATAGACAGTAAAGCACTTGATGATGTAATGTTTTGGGGAGAATCATCGACCTCGACGTGGTGACAGTACGTCTGTTTCATCACACAAATTGTTTTAATTACAGAACCCTTAAAAGGACATGGGAGGAGTCAAGAACAAACTGCAAAATAACAAAACTTTAGCGACTCACTCGTCATGTTTTGGACAAACGGTTCCGCGAGCAAAAGATAAACAAAACTCCTCACATGTCCATTTAGGGGCTGCGTACGTTTGACATTTTTCTAACAAAGAAAAATATAAAAAGGTCGATCCACTCACCTACGACTAGTTCGAGTTTCTCCCCCGGGTCGCCCTCGGTGTAGAGTTTAGGGTGGCACCGGTAGCCGATTTGGCTAATCAGGCTAGCGGGCAGAGCTACCAAGTCACGCCGTAGCAGGACACAAGGACGACTTTCCAGCGGCACAGGAATCATCTCGGGTTTATCCGTCACTGAGGGACAGAGAGAGAGAGAGACGGTACAAATCACTCCATTAGCTCACAGTGCCAGATGGTGGGCTGTGCCCCTAGTGGGCCGTGATGGTACTGCAGGTGGGTCTATGAGAGGTCATTTACAATAAATAAATTAATTTAAAAATACATTTGACCATTACCTTAAAAAAAAATGACCATAGATTAAACATTTACATAATAAAACAATAAAAACTAATAAAACAAGAATATTGGATTTAAATGCCATGTTACTCAATATTAGAATATAATGGAAATATTTCATGTTTGTCTTGTGGTTTATTCAAAGGTTTAAGATTTCGATTGGGCCGCGACCTTCTGCGTTTGGGAACAGACCATTTAACCCTCTATGTACAGGAACACACGTGATCCACTCTGAGACTCGGGTTTACCACCATCCTAACTAACGATGTTCATTACAAACATCAAAACTCATCAATAAAAACTCATCTGGTAAATGACATCACACGACAAGAGAAGCACGAAATTAGAAATACTTAGATGAGTCGCTTCTTTCCCGCTCTCGCAGATTTAGAAGGACTAAAAGCGAAACTTCGATTCGCTCCAGGTATCTGTTAGAATAACGACAGCAGGATGTGCAGGAAAAAGACTCAAGTAAATACGAGATCAAGCACGATGAAGCACCTTTTACATTTGTTTTAAAATAAATTTGAATTGACTTAAACCTAAAAAAAATTGAAAAATGTGCTTTTATATATGATTTTTAAATATATAATATAGAAATCATTTTATAATTTATACACAGTTTCCGTTCCTGAAGCCACTTTTAGGCAAAATTTACTGATTTGCATTAACCCCGCCCACAGTTTTACCCCAATTTGTATATTCCCTTCAATTTAAAAACACATAAAACAGACATGAAATCTGTTTGTTATCCCACTTACAGATAACTTTTGTAAAAAAAAAAAAAAATAATAATAATAATATTATATATATATATATATATATATATATATATATTTTTTTTTTTTTCAAATCTGCTTCATCAGGACTTTTCCACTCTGTACAGGTACATGTATACATCTGTACACATTTACACCGCGTTTAAACGCTTTACACATTTTCGAGTGTTAGCAAAGTGAGTTTAAAATAAACTTTAGACAAAATAATCCCGTCGTCACTTCCTCCTGCGGCGCGATCTGATTAGCTAAAAATTCTACACTACAGTTAGAGTGAGGAGAGTTCTACTTTGCCGCTAAAACTCTTTTAATTGACCTCCACACACACACACACACACACACACACACACACACACACACACACACACACACACACACACGGCTCTCAGGTATCCTACACTGTGACCCTGCTGTGTCTGAACTCATTACAGATCGAATGGATTACAGGAAGACGGGAAATCCGAGTCTCCAGAGTGACGGCCGAATCCTACGGAGCACTTCCTTCCTTCCTCTTCCGTCCTCTTCCGTCCTTCCTTCAGTCCTTTATACAGTCCTTCACACAGCATTACTCCTAATCTTTTATACCTTTAATATCCACAATCAGCGCAGACTGTGATCATTAATGTGATGTCATAAAGAAATCTAAAATCTGTGCACCATTAATTGATTTATTTCAATATAGAACAAGCAACAAAGTAACAGTGTAATCATTACTGTAAATAAAGATTTTTTTTCTTTTTTCCATTAATTAATGCCGTCGCCGTCACCCTTGGCTTGCTCATCAGAGAAATTTCATTCATTCGTCTCATTATTATTATCTACACATTTTTCTCACACATCCACACTTCCAATTATTTTCTTTTCTATAATTATTATTATTTGTTTTTATTTATTTTCTATTATAATTTTATTTATTTATTTATTATTCTATATATAATTATTCTATATATATAATTTTTTTTTTTTTTTTTTTTTTGTGAAGCTGCTTTGAGACAATGACCATTGTTAAAAGCGCTATATAAATAAAATTGAATTGAATTGAATTAATTAATGCAGTTTAATTATTTTTAATTAGAACAGAATAAAAAAATTAATTTACTAATTTTAAACCGTTTTACAATTTAACCAAAATCTTATAAATATACTTAAATTAAATATTAAATTCTATAAGTATTGTATTCTATTAACTAGACTATTTATTTTCATTTGTTGTAGAGACCCATAAAGGACATTTTAATTTTATTCCATTTTACAAAGGTGAATATTCCCTAGATGTATAAAATTAGACACCGAATGAATATTCCTGTAACGCTGCTTTGCAGTCAGTCTCTGTTGGTGCAAGTTCTGTACAAATACAATTACATTTAACTAAATTACAATTTACTTAAAACTTTTTATTTTACTAATTAAGTTTAGACATATTAATTATACAGTATACAAAAAAAATCTAAACTTTTTTCATTAAAAGCCAACATCCTATTGTGTGTGTATATGTTTGTATATATGTACATGTATGTGTGTGTGTGTTTGTGTGTATTTCTTTTCCCCTCCTGTAATATAGTCGTAGCCACGCCCCGCACTCCCCTCATCAAGGCTACAGCCACCAGTCAGGGAGGGCGTATCACATTAGAGTGCCACCCTCCACTCTCAGCCAATCGGCTCTCTCTAGGCTTTCACCTGGGTTTCGAACCTGCGATCGGAGACTAGGGCAAGCTCACTCATGTTGCGCCATTATGGATATTTTCACATATTTGTCTACATCTGTTCACAACCGTAATCAGAAGTACATCGGAGATCCGGCGGGTGGTGTTCTGTTCTGATCTGTTCTGTCTGGATAGGTTATGTAAGAGCGTTATGTTGTACCCTATGTACACACAAAGCCATCTGGTGATCAGTTCCACTTTGAAATGAACTGATTTTGCATAATAATATGAAAATGATTTGGATAAAATGTAACACTGAGATAAACATCATAAACATGAGTATGGTTAAAAAAAGAAAGTTAGTAATAAAATCTGGAGATGAATCTGTTGTGTACGCGGTTCTTTAATCAGAGATATTTTTATTATCATAATCATCAGTAAGATCCGCTACGTTAATTTCAAGCTGGAAAGTCAATAAATCTCACCTAAAAGTAAGAAAAAATTGAGTTTTTCCTCCAACATTCCAATTTAGCTGATGGTGTCAAACTGAAACGGCTTCTCGCAACAACAATGACGGTTCACGAATTATACTGTACATTCAGTAGACCGCGTGTTTGTATTAGTTCCCTCACGCATCACTCTAGCTAGCTCGTTTACAAGCCTGCATATGTTTGTTTTTGTTTTGAACTTTTTGACAGAAGCATATTTCACTAATGTGCTAGTATCGCCTGGCGTTATTTAGCATATTTCGCTAATGTGCCAGTATCGCCTGGCGTTATTTAGCATATTTCGCTAATGTGCTAGTATCGCCTGGCGTTATTTAGCATATTTCGCTAATGTGCTAGTATCGCCTGGCGTTATTTAGCATATTTCGCTAATGTGCTAGTATCGCCTGGCGTTATTTAGCATATTTCGCTAATGTGCTAGTATCGCCTGGCGTTATTTAGCATATTTCGCTAATGTGCTAGTATCGCCTGGCGTTATTTAGCATATTTCGCTAATGTGCTAGTATCGCCTGGCGTTATTTAGCATATTTCGCTAATGTGCTAGTATCGCCTGGCGTTATTTAGCATATTTCGCTAATGTGCTAGTATCGCCTGGCGTTATTTAGCATATTTCGCTAATGTGCTAGTATCGCCTGGTGTTATTTAGCATATTTCGCTAATGTGCTAGTATCGCCTGGTGTTATTTAGCATATTTCGCTAATGTGCTAGTATCGCCTGGCGTTATTTAACTTTAACTTAAACTAGATTCGCCTGGCACGGATTGCAGTAGCTACAAATCATTGTCCAGGCAGCGAGTCAGATTCTAGCTAACGATAAACACGGCACATGATGTTTCCAGGTGACAAAATGATTTTTCTTTAAAACATAAAGCGTTTCTAACAGACTCCTCCGACCCACCCGAGCCCTTAATCACGAGATAAATAGAGAATTTCACTGTGATTAAATCTCATGACCTTGTTTAATTCATTCTGAATGTAAATCAGGTTTAAATGTAGATATGTAAGCACAAATGTGTTATGGTAATTTTAAACCTAAGAACAAACTTGAAATTTAAAAACACCGTAGCTGCAGTACCGTCACGCGGCTCGAACTGGTAAGATAAATAATAAAAACTTGTGTTTTTAACATGAAAACTTTGCTTATTATAATTTCATCAGTTGAAAACTTTTGACGTTTTCGTATTTGTTGACTTAACTTTGACTTTCAGGTGAGTTACCCCTCGTCAGTAGTAGGGGGGGGGGGTAACTCACCTCACTGCTACAACAAAGTAGTGGATCAGGGGTTCAGTCCGTTTCGTTTGTGTAAAACCTTAGACGTTGTAGCGGCTTTACGGCGTACATGTTTATAGATTTAAAGCTTTAGATCTCTAATGAAGCAGCCAGACGAGCGCGATGAGGAAAGTGTCTTAGCGCCTCACCACAGTCGTATTAAAAAGGAAGATAACACGTGCGGTATTACACCACCGGACAAAAGATCTGCACTTCACATCTCGTAAAACTTTACTTAACAGTTCATTCTCATCATAGTCACATATCAGGACTTTTCAAATGAAATCATAAAGGGATTTATTATAAAGTTGCCTGTTTGTGGTTTCGACTTTCACCCAGTTGTGCCAAAGGAGGTTTTTTCCATTTCAGTAAATCTCTGATTAAAATCTTTCAGTGTTTTTTTTTCTTTCTTTCTTTCTCTTGACTCGTGTTTTGACTCATGGTTTAACGGCACGTCTTTAAGTCCTGCACATTCATTAAGAAGTTTCATTTTGACTCCTATAGTAAGTTTTTCACCCCACAGATACGCCTCAGTTTATTCCCAAGAATAAGAAGAAAATCCTTTAAAAAATAAGAAAAAAAAAGAAAAGAAAATCGAACGCTCCTTTTCAAGAAACATGAACAGAAATGAATTACGCGAACTTAGAAATATCCAGAAAACACGGCGACGTTATCACGAAGCTCTAACGCCTGAATATGTAGACGTGATGTACTGTACGCATCGTAAACGGATTATAACAGGTCGTAAGAGCTGGTTTGCAGGCACGTTTCCCAGTTAACAGATTTTATCTGCTTAAGTTATAAAGTGTCGAATGCGCATGAAGACGTCCTTATAAAATTAAGATTCATCTCAAAATCATAATAATAAGAAAAGAAAAAAAAAATCATTTTAGAATTTCCTTTCTGAGCTAAACTCTACACACAGCAGAATTCACTCTTTTACTCATTTTATTTAATTTTGAAAGCTGGATTATTGATTAGTCAGAAGCTGTTGATTGTTGATTCATTTCCTGAGTCCCCCTCTACACTAACCGACTCGTTATCGTTTCTACACTAACAGCTCATTCGAGCCAACTTGTCTCACACACACACACAAACACACACACCCCGCACTAATTCTAAAAGCACTGTTTTTTAAAGTATCCTGTAAATTATTATACTTTTTTTTCCAGAAGGAGTCTCCAGTGTCGGAGGTAAAGCTGTAACGTTTCTGACATTAACTCTAATCCACTTCATTGTACAAAAACACAAGGAACACATGCTTAAGTTATAAATATGTACAACTGTTGGCTTAGAGACTTAATAAAAAAAAAATTATATTTAAAAAAAGAAAAAAAAAAAAAAAAAAAAGCATTTGCGGACGCTTTGTTATTGTTCAATAATCTGCCTCAGTGTGATAAAAGGAGCTTTAACGGCTTCATCACACCAACCTGTTGTGCGTTTTTGTTCTTCTCATGAAGGCACAAGACAAATTGTTTAAATGCGTCACTGATAAATAATCCCCTCTCTAACTTGAGCATAATATCCCAGATAATTTTTTATGTGTTAATGCGAGTGTTAACAGCCATATTTACTTGCGTAAGCGTTCGTCGTGCGGCTGTACATCTGCGCGAAGGCGTCGTCGCCGATCCCGTCGTAGTTCTCCTCGTCGAACTCCTCGTCCTGATAAGACGTAGGGCTGTCTGTGGTGGGCAGGCTGGACGCCCCGGGGCTGGAGCGCTCGCCGGGCATGACGGGGTACATGCCCAGCACCCCGGGGTAGAAGAACGAGTTTCCTCGCACCCCAGAGCTCTTCTTGGCTCCTCCCGGGAGGCTCAGCGGCGTCTCGGTGCCCTCCGTCTTCACCCTGCGGAGTGAAGGTGACCAGCTGGGAGGAGCCAACATGGCCGCCGCTGTCGGCGCCGCCGTCGGTGCAGCCGCGTGTGCGTTGTTGGCGTTGCTGTTGTTGTTGTTAGGGCTCGGAGGCTCGGACCCGGGCTCGTCCGTGGCGGCGGTGGCCGAGTCACAGTGAGGCGAGTTGGCCTTGAACATGAGCTCCATGCCTCTCTCGACGATGTGCTGGATCTGCAGGTACCCGGCGGTGTACATGACGACGAGCTGCTCGCTGGCCGCCATGGTCAGCTTCCCCGTGTAGCAGAAGCACAGGATTTGCTGGAAGCAGGCCGGCGTGACTGAAGAAGGCAGCTCGAACTCGGTTTTGGCGCTGCCGCTGAACAGGTCGCGGAAGTACAGGCTGCTGGCGGCGAGGACGGCGCGGTGCGCCCGAAAGGCCTGGCCCTTCACCAGGATGGACACGTCGCAGTACAGGCCCTGCAGGCGCTGCTCGTTCAGCGACACCAGCACGGCGCTGCCGAAGTTCGGGATCTCCACGTGCAGCAGCTGCGACATGGCGGCCCGCGTTCACACAAACACACAGCGGCTCATCTGAGGAGACAAACAGGGACACGCGGCGAGTCAGGGCGGAGCTTACGGCTACGACGAGTTACAGTCGCTACACAGACGAACTTCTTTCTCAGTTGAAGCTGAATCGACATTAACATGCTAACGGCGACTCCGTTACTTTAGAGAGAGACCGGGTCTGTAGAGGCGAAGGTCAGGGTTTTATGGAACCTGTGAAGACAGTGAAGGGAAACGACGTCTGAGTGTTATCAAGCCTTCTCGTCCTGAACGTTAACACACACACACACACACACACACCGTTCTGTTCTCATCACGCCTCTGCACGTCTAATATATTCATATCAGATTAGAGACAGAGGCGGAAAAAGAAGACGAAGAAGGAAAAAAAGAACAGCAGTCTGAGAGACAGATGGAATCGGAATAAGTGAATAATACGCAGGAGATCATTCCGCTTAAGATCAGACCAGTTCGAGGAGTCGGACAGCAGCGTTTTCTAATCCAGTCCAACACACTTACCTGGCGCTTAAACTCAACCCTGTATTCCGTGATACAATCACGATAATGTCAAACACATTTTTATTACTTTCTGACACATCTTTAGTCCGCATATAAACAACAACAGTACTGCTCTGAGACAGACGGGATATTTTACTCTTTTTTTTTTTTTATTAACAGAAATGTCTAAATGCGTCTTGAAAATCGCTCTACGTTTACATGCGACTCAAAAAAAATTTAAATATCGTTTGGTCCAGGTGACCTCACATGACACAATGTTCTTTGCAAATGACTTGCAAAGTCAAGAGACGAAACTCAGGATGAAAAACTCCGATACAACCGGAAAGTTTATGTAGTGCTAAATAAATAAATCTAAAGAATTCAAAACAATTCTCTTAACACTCGCAGAAACGTGCGAAAGACGGACAAGCGTCATGCCGTAATCCGTTTAAACACTTTTCATTCCATCGTTATCTCATGCAATGAGGGGGGGGGGGGGGCGATGTGGGGGGGGGGCACCCGGGGGGGGTTTGGGGTGTTTAAGAGGGCGGGGTTTCCCGTGGCCTCATCACCGAGAGAAAGAATCGTGCAAAAACTATTAAAAGAAAAAAAACAAACAAGCATCAAAAATGACAAAACACACACACACACACACACACACAAAAGCATGCTCGACTCAACTCTCACTCACTCTTACACACGCTGCTGGAGTTAATTCTCTTGAGAAATTCTCTGCAGCAGATTTCCAGGAACAGTAACTGAAACACTGCCATGACACACACACACACACACACACACACACGCAAATGTACACACATGTACGCACACTTTCCCCCCTTTCTGCACTTCTAACAATCCCTCTATCAGTGAAGTCTGACCTGCCAAGTTCGCTCTTCAGACGCAGTCGAAAAACCTTGGACGCTCTCTAACTCCACGCAACACTCTCGCTCTCTCTCTCTTTCTGTCTCGGTCTCTCTCCTTTTCTCTCTGCAGCTCGGTTTCAGTGCATCAGCGATGAAAAGGGAAAGGGTTTGTGTGTAATCAATGCAGCATCTATACGTCGCAAAGAGAGAGAGAGAGAGAGAGAGAGAGAGAGAGAGAGAGAGAGAGAAGGCTACAGTTACAGAAAAGGGAGACAGAGAACGGAGAGGGAGGGGCCTCGAGACAGAGGGAAAGTTATTTAAGGACAGTACGAGTGAAGAAAAGCAATTCGACAAGGCTTTGCGTTTCATGATGAAGCCCCAGAGACTCGAGCCTTTTTTTTGGAGCGCTACTCAAAACTCCCGGAGTGTAGAACATAGAGAGAGAGAGAGAGAGAGAGAGAGAGAGGGAGGGATATTTATTAAAATTTCAAACACTGACATGAAACCGAGACCACTCCGATGTACTTATTTTAATCTGTCACACTTAAGCCACTTGATTTATTTCCGTTCGCATCAGTCAACTCCGATAACTAGATCAACTTCAGCAATGATTGATGGTCAAACTTAAACAAATGCACAAAGAAATCAGAGTTAAAAAGAGTCGACTCTTTGAATCAGCTCCTGAAGGTGAACACCGAGGGCTAACGAACACAAGAGCGTCAGCATAAACACAAACTAATCACCGACTCAACTCACGAAAACCACACATATAAACTATTGAAATAATTTAGGGTTTAATAACAACGTAAAGTAATAACGTAAATTAAGCTTATTATATTAGTTCGGAACGTAGGATGGTGATTTCCTGGAACGCTTTTAGCCCCGGGCAAAGAACAACCACCACCAGGCCTGTCTCGACTTTTATTCAGGAGCTGAAAGAGTCAAGGTTTTTTTTTGTTTTTGTTTTTTTTTTGAGTCAAATGATGTGATTCGTTAAAAACAGGAACATTTCCAGCACCTAAATGTGCACATCTGTATTAAAGAGAATCCATTATGCGAATTTAGTTGAGACGAGTCTTAAATGTGTGTCTGTGACTCAAAAACGTTAAGGGATAGTTTTTTTTTTTATTTTTTTTTTTTATTTTAGTATTCACTTGTACACATGACATCATAAGTACATCACATCCAGAGGTGGAAAGTCATGAATTACACTTACTCACGTTACTGTAACTGTGTAGCTTTTTTGCGTATTACTTTTTAAAATCTGTAATTTTACTTATACTTTAGTATGTTTTGTTTGAAGTATTGTACTCCGCTACATCTCAAATCATATTTGTTACTGAGTAAAAAAAAAAAACGAATTAAATAATGTATAATAATAATAAAAATATAATTATATATAATTATTATAATAATTATAAAATGTTATTACTCTTTCCACCTCTGCTTACATCACGAGTACATTACAACAGATCTACAGTAAGTAGTCATGCTCTATACACCGACTGTGAAGTCTGGCAACCAGAGCGGCGAGTATGATGATCAGTGGTATCTCGACATATGAATTTAATCCATTCTTTAGGCGAATCATTATGAGTTTTCGGTATTACGGTCGCCTCAGTGGACCAACTGATCCGCAAGAAATTGGACACTTGAAACTTTTTTTCTTTCAGCAGAACTAGCCATTAGTTCCAGCTAGCCATAGGACCAGTTTGTTTTTTGTGAATCACGTAGCTTTTGAAATTATGCTAAAAGCAACTTATTGTGGGTCAACTTTTTTGAAAGACCTTTCGCTGACGGAAATTTTTTTTTAATTAAAATTCTTAAACGTGCTATGATGTGCTATCTTGAAGGGGTAGTTTGGGCGCAACTTAGCCGGTGTTATTTGCCAAAATGCTTTGTGTTCCTTGCAAAATTTTTATTCTTAAGGTGAAAATTCATAAGGGAGGTCATTCGTATGCCGAGGTTCCGGCATACCTACAGTACATTACACATTTGTCCTTGAGGTGACAAGCTTCACGGTTGATGTGCAGAGCAGGAACATTTCTAACAATCAAAATCTATGCTTATATACACCTCAATTTTGTTTCTAGACAGACTTTTCCATTTTAGTATTGGCCCGTGTTTCAACAAAGCAGGTAGATTTTCCTCATATTGTGACCTCATATAAGAAGAGCCCCTCTCCCGGGTTGTTGCTCAGCTATGCACTGGACGACAAGTGAAAGAGAACGAGTTATCTGAGGGGTATTTCCGCTGGAGCATTAACGCACAGAGTTTGGCAGCGACTTGTTTTAACTTGTTTAAAAAAGTCAAATACAGGACGTTTAAAAGCTTTAAATGACCAGCACGGCCGATTTATCTGTGTGTCTGATTTTCACATGTTTTAAGTACATTTTTTATAATTGCACAATACTGAATTCAGCTCTGCTTTCTGACTCATCGAGCCATCCCGTGACAGGAAACATCATGTTTTACATACTGTTCAATCATTTTATGTAGAGACTTCTTTTAAATAGCTGTTCGACACAGTGACATGTGACTATGCAGAAAAGCAGCAGGTTGTACTTTTGACTTATTAGTTATTCAAACTTAGTTATGGCACATCATATATTTTATTAAAATGAGGATATTTGTATTTGACCATTTAACCTAGGTATCAAATATTCATTCAAGCCTACATCATCTCATTTCATCCTGCTACACACATCCAAAACTTATTAAACACGTGTGGAGACGTTAGCGAGGAAAATAACGTTTGGAAGGAACAAGGAAGTAGCAGTGATCATCCGTGTAGCTAGTGCAGTTAGCCTTTTTTGGTAATCTAAGCTAGCGTAAAATATGAGCATGAAACCTCTTCTTTTCTTTGTGTTTAAGTAGTTAGCTTTAGATATTCTACGTATAACTACGAAGAAGTTGGACAGGCCGCGCCTATAAGCCAACATTTTTACGCATTCAACAAGAGACATTTGATAGCTAAATTTTGCATTCAACAATGAAACATGGATGTCCATTTCACACACACACACACACACACACACACACACACACACACACACACACACACACACACAAGTCTAACAGATTTGTGAGAAATGTGCAGCAGTTAATCAGAAACTGGACGAAAGACATGTACGGTGCGTTTTTTTTTTTTTTTCACAACTCAACACACATCCACACACAAACACGCACCACTCACACTTTCTGCGCCAGCAATAAAGAACCTAAAAGCTCTCCGCAGCTTCAGCTCGACTGGCCATGTAAACACAAAGCAGCTGTATAAGAACAAGGCCAAATCTGAGCTGCTTTGTTGTCGTCTCTGTGTATTTCTGAAAGATCTGTCTGCACTTGCAGACGCTTCCTTGGGTGAAACGTTCCTCCAGATCTGGCGTTTGAAAAGGAGACAAGGGTGTCACTTTGTACAGACGTATGATATCAGGACACGACGGCTGGGAAAAAAGGACTCGGAACAAAAGAAAGACACCACGCTTCGCATATCATGTGGCAGTGGCAGATGGGACGGTCCTGGCGTTTTCTGCCAAATAGGATGCAAATGTAGAAAGACGAGATAAAAGCACAACATTACTCGAAAAAAACAAAACAGAGTGACAGAGAGAGAGAGAGGAATTAGTGACTCCTTTGATTTTTACACTTTTGAGCTCTAAAAAACATGCAAAACCCCTAATTGTTCGACCAACAAGAATCAAACGATGTCTCACATCCAAACCAGGACATAAAAAGAGCGTTAAGGTGTTAAGGTGGGAACTGAAAATATAAGCATAGAAAATTTTGATTGGATGTTGAAGGGGAAAGAAACAATTCCGATCTGAATCTGTAATAAAGCTTGCCTGAATTGACACAATACTGTCAAATTCTTTCTACAAATATTAGCGCTTTCACACAATTGAACAGCAGATGGTTGTTCACTATGATTGATAATTTTCACCATCGAGCTGTAAATGACATTTCCTCACTAAATTTCTCTATAAGTTTGAGAGATGTGCAAACTTTTGCATTCTAAATCAAATATACAGAGACATCGAGTATGCATGCACATGCACGCCCACACACACATATCTATATCTATATATATATATATATATATATATATATATATACATACACACACACGCACAGGTATATATCTCCTATATAGATAGTACGCATGGAGCTAATCAGCGCTATGCCACACCTATACCAACATTACCTAAATTGTTTATTTACAACGCAATACTGTCAAATTATTTCTAAGAATATTAGTGCTCTCACAGAACTTGAACAACATAAGGTCGACATAAATGGATTTATAACTGCTGTTATGTGAAAGATATGTTTATGTAACATTTACAGAAGGATTCAATGCTTCATTAAAGTCATCACGGACAATATAATAATTTTGATTCATACATATTTCCATTTCCATAATTTTCTTTTGATTCTGTAAAGCTTCTTTGCAACAATGGTCATTGTTATACAAATAAAATAAATAAATTGAATTGAAATTGAATCCTTTACGGTTTCTCAGCAACACAACCAGCTGTGGTTAACTTTAAAAGAAAGAAAAAAGTAAGGCTTGTGAAAGAACCACCGTTTACAGCTGCTATAACGCAAATAATAACGCGCATTAATCAGGTTTGTGAAAGTTGCATAACATTTAAACGTCCACTATAAACTATTTAATGAATAAAACCACTATAATAGTTAAATTGTTATGTTGGGAAAGAAATATTCGACTTCAGGGCTTGATTTTTTTTAAAAATCATCAAATACCACAAAAAGTGTTTTATTCCACATAATACATACTGTTTATTATCACTGATCAAATAAATTCATTATAATTATAAAACATTTTGAATCACTAACACTGTCGTTAAAACGCGTCACTAACGACCCCCCCTTCAGGCCCTCAATGGAATGCTCTGTTCCCATGACAACCTCTGAGGGCATTTTTCAAAGCGCGCGAAGCAAACAGATTCAAAAATGTGAATGTTTAGGAGTGTTCTCGCTTAAGTTTTTACATACTATATAAATATTAATGTATATAAAACGACAGCTCTTGTGATTTTAGACGCGTCAGAGATGTCAAGCTCCGCCCCCTTTTCCTGCTAACAATGCCCGTGCGGACCGCGTGCGCGAGAACACCCCCCCCCCAACCACACCCCCGCAAGTCACGCCACTACGCGCGCCTTCCCGCCTCACTGCAGTGCGGTGTGCAGACATGCGCGGACGTGCCGAGCTTGCGCGCGCTCTCTCTCGCTCATATAACGTGGAGATGCCGAGACTCGGGAGGGAAGCTGCACGAGCTCCAAAAACTTCAGACAGACCATGCGAGCAAAACATACGCGCGCGCACACATACAGCGTACTAAATATAGCCTTCGCGCGCGTCTGATAACAGTATAGAGAGAAAATGGCGGACAGCGCGAGCCTGGCACGCGCTCATTTACACTAACAGCCCAGAGTGCGAGCTGCTGTGCAGCAACCATTATTAACATCTGTCTGTCTACATCTGTGTTATCTATCCATGTGAATACCTGCCTCTCTGTTGAGAGCAAAAGTTTGTGCCTCCAATGGTCTGGTTGGGTCAAATGCAATAACTTAACTTTTTACAAATACTTTACAAACCTCACAGTGCCAAGCTGTTTATTCTGATATATCCTGAAGCAATGCAACAACCAAACAAATTGGAGCAAAAAATAATGAGATAAATAGTTGTAAAAAGATTTACACAATTAAAAACTGAGAAAATAAGAACTATAGGATCCTAAAGCTTTTCTGAGGAAATTAAGGAGTTTGGAGGCGAATATTAAGTCAAAGATCGGATCTGGAGAATATTACGCAGACACAGAAATTAAACTTTACATGTTTTCCCCCCTCGCTATGATGCCTTTAATAAACACTGTGATCATTGTTTTTTTTAGGGAAGAACCATCACGCTGTAAATATTTCATCACTAGTTTTCTCACCAAGTTTGAGATGTGCAAACACAAGGATCGTCCATTATTATAATGACAATCATTAGATGATTATATAATAATAATCATTATATAATCATATAAAATATGATTATATAAAATAATTATATAATGAGCTAATCAGTACTGTGCTAAATGTCACCTAACCCTTAGCCTTTTCAGCTTTTTTAAAAATATACATGTATATTCTAGTTATCTTCACATAGGGACCAACAAAATGTCCTCACAACGTCAAAAGTATTCAATAGTCTTATCTTTCTGTGTCTCCACAAAGATGTTCGAAATCACTCGGCACGAATCTGCTTGAAATCACATGGCCTAATTCTAGTTGTTCAGAGACTGCTCTTAGTTGGAAGTATGAAATATGCAGATATATCCTGCGCGCACACACAATACAGTATTTCATGAAACATAATTTAAATCTTTAAAAATAGCTTTATATATATGAAAGTTCCAGGCTATAATTATTCCAGAGTACAAAATGCAAGTGTTACGTAAAGGTGTAATTAAAGTTGCATTAGAATGCTAAGTTTAGGTGCTCGTTGCTCTACAACCTAAAGATGTGTACGTGTTAAACATTCGCAGCGCGGCACAGCATATTAACCAGCAGCCTCTGCTCGCCTCTATGGATCTTCTCCATAAGAACAATCCAGAGCTTTATAAATATTCAAACACTGCAGTCATGCCTGAGCACACGCACTCCCTCTCACACACAGACTCTCACACACTCGGGCTCTGTCCCAAACCTCTCTCGTCAGGACCAGTAGCGCACTACACATGTAAAGGGGTTTATTCTTCATGCACATCCTATAGGCTGCAGGAAGGAGTCTGAGACGCAGCTTTAGGTTCTTTGAGCTCGAGGAGGCCCCTGGCAACAGTCCCACCAATCAAAGCTCTCGAGAACGCGAGTGTGTGCGCGGGATGACACGACACGTGAACAGTTTAGATGATGCACCTCGGGCGTTTCTGATATCTGAAACAGACTTTGTTAGCAGCGGAAGTGTTTTGTTTCGTCAGTTGAGATTTGACACGTTTATGATTACGCCATCCTATAACAGACGCTATGGTCATGTGTGATTAATCCAGGATTGGTCAAGAAGAAACTTTTTTTTCCCCTCATTCATGCTACTAGCCGTCTTCGTCCTATTGGTGGATTTTAGATGAGCTTTGTACCAGTGATTATGCTGGATATTATAATAAAAAATCTCATCCAAGTAGGACAATCTGTCCTCATTTATTATGAGCAAGAACACAGACAGAAGATCAGACACTAATAAGAGACGCTGGAAAGTGAGACAGGCTAGACAAAGGGACAAAGAGACAGATTGAGTAGAAAGGTTTATATATAAAAGATAACTGAAAGACAAGGGAATGAACAGAGAGATATGTTGGAAGACATGTTGGACATAACAGAAATATTAAAAGAGGGAAAAAAAGCTGAGAGAGACAGTTTGGCCAGAGAGAGCCAGTCTGAAGAAAGAGAGGAAGTTTGGATAGAGAGAGAGAGAGAGAGAGAGAGTTTGGACAGAGACAATTTGGACAGACAGAGAAAGTTTGGACAAATAGAGAGACAGCTTGAATGAAGAAAAAAAGGTTGGACTGAGCAAGACAATGAGTTTGGACAATGAGAGAGAGAGAGATAGGGAGAAACAGTTTGGACAGAGCGAGAGAGAGAGAGAGAGAGACAATATGGACAGAGGGACCGTTTGGACAGAGTAAGATAAACAGTTTGTACAGTAAGAGAGAGAATTTGGACAAAGAGCGAGACAGATTGAACAGAAAAAGCTCACACTGTAATCAACTAATAAGCAAGTAAGTTATTAGTACCTCCGATGCTTATGTTCCACTAACCGTAAGGTTTAGAGAACAGCATTATAAATCAGATGACTCATGCCATGGAGATGCTAATGCGCTACCTTTACCGGCTATCTTTCAGTTCAGTTTCAGATCTTCCAATAAACGTCTTCTGTCTGCACTCAGGCACGAGTTCCTCCCAGCGGATATCACGAGCTAGCTTGAGGAGTACAAATGCAGCTCTACTAAACGATTTCCACAAAATCGTCTATGATTAAATTTAATCACTTCTTTAATTACGTAATGTTCTGGTTGAGTTTCTCCGAATCAACTGAAATGAAATTTAGCAGACTAAGTAAGAAAAAGAAAAGAAAAAGTCAAAGAAAGTCAAGTTGTAATAAAGAAAATCGTTTCTATAATCAGGATGTCGGACATGTTCGTCTCCAGACAGAAGGACACGCTGAACTCAATTATGTCTCGCTGTCACGGATGCTGAAAAACTGTGAGCTGCTGCAAGAACATCAGGCACCTGAGGATCACAGCGTCGCATCGCTCCATCAGTAACATACTTCATCAGATGAAAAGGGTCTGGACTAAAGTCAATCCACCAGAGATAAGACGGCTGTGTTCTTCTGTTGTCCAGGCAGGACAAGCTGCCCTCATTCCTTATGAGAACACAGACTGAAGATCAGAGACAAATATGGGATGCTGGAAAGTGAGACAAGCTAGACAAAGAAAAATAGAACAGAAAGAGAGACAGATCAAGAAGACAGGCTTAAAAATATAAAGACGATCTAAGAGACACAGGATGGACAAAGCGTCATGTTTGAAAAGAATAATTCAAAAACAGGATCAGGATGTTTTTTTTTTATTATTAAAGCTGGAAACAGGGCAGAAATAGAGAGAAACGAGAGAGAGAGAGAGAGAGAGAGAGAGAGAGAGAGAGAGAGAGAGAGAGAGAGAGAGAGAGAGAGGGAGAGGGTGTGAACAAGAGCTTGAACAGTAAGTTTAAGAAAAAGACAGCTTGGCCAGACTGAAAGACAGTTTGGACAGAGAGACAGCTAAAACGGAGACAACTTGGGTAGTGGCACAGAGACAGAAAGCCAGGCTTGGACAGAGAGACAGATTGGACAGTGAGAGACAGTTTAGACAGAGACCACTGATCTAAGCAGAGAGAGACAAACACAGGACAGTTTTATTTAGACAAAACCTTTTAGAGACCCAGTTGTCTCATGTTTTGATGTTTGAGAGTCCTACTGTATATGCGAGTGTCTGCCTGCGTGTCCTGCAGGTCCGTCTCCACTGTCCTCTTTTAGGATTTCAACGCTTTAACACAGACTAAGAGGACGATGCAGCAGATGAGGCGTGACGGAGGATGAAAGAGTCAAACTTCATAACTTTATATTTAGGAGTTGGAGTTAATTATTTAGGCTGAACAGACAGACAGTCAGTGAGACAGAGAGCGAGACAACCAGACGACAGTTCGTAGCCGTAGATGTTACTTGAGCATTTTTGTTACTGAAGGACGCAGAGAGTCTCGGGGTGTGTTTACTTTCTATCCGGAGCACAGAAGCTGTGCATGTGGTGTACATATGAACTTCTCCTTTATCCACAGCGCAGTCTCATCTCCCAAAAATAACACTGCAGCAGAACACGTGTAGGTATTCACACACACACACACACACACAGTAAAGAGAGGTATGTTTAAAGGAACAGGAACAACACGACACCCGATCCTGTGCTGCTAACAAATTAGCAGGTTAGCATCATATAACGAGTGTCACACACTCGCCTTAGACACGGTACTGAGTGCTAGTGCTACAAGAGAAATATTTACACACAAATCGAACAGGATCTATGTTCTCATCCCAATCAGTTCTAACAAAGCTCCGCCTCCACGGTATAGGCCACGCCCCATGACGATCTGCAACTCATCCAATAAGCCAGAGCGACGCCAGTAGCAAAAGTTAGTATGGTAGCTGCAGTGCTAAGCTAACGAAGGAAACTAGGAACACCGGCTAATTAAAGTTAAATGGAGATATAAAATAAAGTGTTATATTTTAATAAATGTTTCTTTATACTGTATATTAAAATTGAATATAAAATAAGTGCACAAATTGTAGCGATTTATGTCTCCAGTGATGATATTATGCAACGACAATGATAAGTTTTTGCCTTTTTTTTTTTAGCATACTTTTTTTTTTTTTTTAAACAAAACTAACATGAAAACAGGCCAATGTGGTCGGATGCCAGAAGGCCATCTGTGCCGAGTTTGATTGAGTATAATTATTAGTAGACCGTGTCTCCCCCTGACCCAGACACACACACACCGACTTCACAGGTGACGAGACGGACCCCTTCATGGAACTCTCATTATGTACATTTCCATAGAATAGTGAAGTGATGATAAGATTACTGAAACTCTTTCCAAACACCTCGACAGAATTCCCCTGTAAAGGCTCGGCGTGGTAGAGAGCAGCCGCCCCTGCAGATTACTCAACCTGAGAGTCAGTGCAGTGGAAACTCACTAGAATCTAGAACGACCCTTCAGGTAACGGAGTTGCTTTATTTTCCTCTTCCCACTTCCCACTTCCCACTTCTAAACACGGACCCAGAAAAAAATAACTGCAGCCATAATTATAAACTTATTATTAGTTATGGCTACAGCTTCATTACACTACTGCCACGAGTTCAAGTGAAATTCGTGTGTATTAGCGTGTGGACGTCGTCAACAAACAACTTGATGAAGTTACTGTACATCCTCGCTATTTAGGAATTTATAAATACAAAAAGTAAAAATGTATAGCTTCGTCAAGTCCATTTAAGAGTTTTACACAGATTTTATTTTTTTAAATACACTTATTCAATTACTCTGAAAACTGTACATATATTTTATTTAAAAAAGTAAAATATTGTAACTTGTACTTTAAAAAGAAATGTATAAAGGTGCCTCAAATAAAAAAGACTTTACATACATAAAAATAAGTTAAAGGGGCCACTGAAAACTGTTGACCAGAAGTATATTTTACACAGTCAGGAAAAGAAAAGTATATTAAAGTATTAAAATCCAATGTTATCTAAAAAATTTTTTTTACTGTAATAATGTAGCTTCCGATTAAAAAGTATGAAGGTGAGCCAAATTTAAACTTATTTATTCCTTCATTTAACTGTGTAACATTTATGTAGCTATGTATTTTATGAAATCTAGTATATTAAAAAATATGTAAACATATACAGCGTTAAGTATTTTTTTTTTACATTTACATTTTGAACTTCAACTTAAAACTTTCACAATTTTTACAAAAATTCTTTTTTACATTGTACAGTATGTAAAATATGGCATACTTTTACATAAAAAAAACCTTAGAAAGCATTAAAAGTATACATAATGTTATATTAATAGATTAATAATTTAGCAATAACATACTATAATCATGAGTAATTTAATATAATATATTTTAATATAATTTAATATATATATATATATATATATATATATATATATATATATATATATATATTTTTTTTTTTTTTTTTTTTTATAAAATTATATACATTTTATAATTTAATATAATACAAGTTACATCTTAAGGGTGAAAATAAGAATTTACAGTTTTAATTAAATTTTTTTTTTCAATGTAGGAAAAGGCTGTAGATTGTAAACTGTATTCTTTATTGAATGTTTTTTTCCCCTAAAAATGGCACCTTTATTTATGAAAAAGATCAGTTTAGGGAACTCATCCATTTTTATTGTTTTTTCTTTTTTTTCTTAGACATTACATTTTCCAAAAAAATTACTTAAATCTGACATTAAACATAAAAATACTGATTAAAATATGCGCCTCGAATATATAAGTGGTGTTCAAGCCAAACCAGGACTAGTGTGTTCCCTTTATATTTTGAGCAGTTTATATAAAAAGAGTTACTTCCTCACTCACATTTGGAGCGTTTTTCTTTAACAGAAGAAGCTTGTACGTTTACAGAGTGTTCAGTCAGAGTGCTGCGCTGCTCAGATTATTCACATTGAGGTTCCTCTAAACATACAGAAGGAGAAGAAGAAGAAGAGGCCTCCACTGAGGATCTTAAATCATCTTTCAGCACACGGAGTCCAATAAAAAGCTTCGGTTTAATGGGTCGTGTTGGATTGTGCTACAGTTTGTTCCTGGAGGGAAAAAGCAGCACATAAAACCCACGTTATGAAGACGTGCTGCGTGAGAGCCGTGCACGTGTGAGTGTGTAGATGTACGACACCGTGCTCGCGTCACAGCCGCCTTAAATAGTAACGTGGACGAGAAGTAAAGGGAATAAAATAAATATTAAAACAAACAGGAAAACTGAACAGGATACAATTCATGCAAGTGTGTGTGTGTGTGTGTGTGTGTGTGTGTGTGTGTGTTAGCTCTTCTGTCATAAAGGATGTTTTGTCATTTCTATATTTATTATAATGTATACATTTTGCTATTTCTCTACAATCCTAGAACATCGGGGACATTTATAAAACGCTGAGTTACAGAATCGCTATACAGACGAATCGGCAGCGATGTATCGTGATGATATCGTATCGGGTCGTCCTGATGATTCTGTTCATATCGA
This sequence comes from Channallabes apus, assembly GCA_030522415.1. Lineage (NCBI taxonomy): Eukaryota > Metazoa > Chordata > Actinopteri > Siluriformes > Clariidae > Channallabes > Channallabes apus. The sequence goes on along the minus strand of CM060106.1, from coordinate 58,700,716 downwards.
TTAATGTCCAGTTACGGCTGTAGTCCAGGACACACTGGTTCCGGTTCTCACTTGCACTACAGCAGCTGTAAACACTCACTCCATCTCTCTCTCTCTCTCTCTCTCTCTCTCTTTAACTGGCTTTAAATCAGCGACACGTGAAGTGGAAACCCCGTCTTCCTGGAAACGTGTTCAGGTTACAGCTTTGTTACGAAGCGCCGACACTGGAGACTCCTTCCATCATAAACACAACACACCATAATATAAGCAGATAAACATTTTTTTATTCAGTAAATTTGTGAAATATGCGTTAAATATGATCCTATATAAACTGCATTATTTATACTTTATATATATTTATGTTGCTGAGGTGAAAACTACAATAAATAAACCTCTATTTTAATCACTGCATTGCTACAGCACACACACACACACACACACACACACACACGCACACGCACACACACACACGCACACGCACACAGCAGCTCATCCAGTCAAAACGTTCTGTTCTGTTAACACACACACACACACCTACTAGACTCACACACACACACACACACACACACACACACAATCTGATATTTGATGAGTTTTCACACTTACACTCGCAGTGGAAGTGACTCAGTGGTGTGTGTTCATTCACACCCTTCACAAAGCTTTCACTTATCCACCAAAGGAGTGAACTTTCGTTTATGGTTAAACAATAAGAGAGAGATAGAAAGAGGAATCCGCACACACACACACACACACACACACACATACACACACACACACACACACACAGTCTCACTTAGGATCCCACACACAAACACAATCGTTTTTCTCTGTCTAGCTCACGCACCTCTTTCTCCTTCCCTCCCACACACACACACACACACACACACACACACACACAAACTGGCGTGATATCTATACCATGTGATCATGCCAGGCGTCATGCCAAAGGCCAGCCATGTCACTTACCAGAAATCTCACACAGAGAGAAGGGGGGGGGGGGGGGGAGGGGAAGAAAAGAGCCTTTAATTTAGGCTCACACACACACACACACACACACACACACACACACACACACACACACACATTCATCTGAGTCACTGCGCTTTCTCTTGGCGTGCTCAATGTTAGTTTTATGTCTGAAATTCCCAAAAATGTGTGTGTTGTTTAATGTCACGCATACCTTCAGTGTGCTCTCACTGCCTGCAGCTTGTGCGTGCATGTGTGTGTGTGTGTGTGTGTGTGTGTGTGTGTGTGTGTGTGGTCATGCTTTCCTTTCAATTCAATACACCATGTGGCCAAGACATTTTCCAGGAAAGAAAGACTTGGTGACAGATTAGTAAGTGTTTATACTTCAGACAAAAAAAAAAAAAAAAAAAAAAAAACCATGCCATGATGTTACACACACACACACACACCACTTAGAAAATCACAGCCGGCCGATTTGAGAAGTAATACCTACAGTATATATCATGATGACTAAATATGATACGAGAATCCTGAGGGGGAGGGGGGGGGCAATTACTTTTAGTACTCCCCTGCGACTGATTCATTAACGCCTCACTAATCCAATCACAATGAATAATAAAGCATTATAGCGTTATACGCAGGAGTTTGTTTTAAAGTCTATAATCCACCTTCACGTTCCTTCACGTCTGCGCTGATTCTCATGTTTATTACAATAAGACGGTTATATTTATTAACCTCACGCAATAAAGAGGAGAAACGAAGCTGAACGATGCGCATGAGTCATGCTGTGTGTGGGAACGCTCGGGGAAGTACATTCTGGTGTAAATTACACTTCGTCACGGAGAAGTTAAGAGGAGACCTAATTTAATGAGAAAGGGGGCGTGTTAATTATTTTTTGTATAAAGCTGCAGCTGAAACCATAATCTAGCATCAACAAAGTTATGAAATTTTTTGTCATGTTAAAAAACTATATCTCAACTTTTTTGTGTACGACAAATCATCTCTGGTCGCAATGACTCCAGGATCGAATATTTTAAATTTGATGTATTTTTAATCTACAGTATTAGAACAGTAGGTAAACTGTTGCAGTTCCTCTTTCATCCAACAGGTGGTGCACTCTAAACTATAAACACATTGACAAATTACAGCGGAACCTAAAAATAATAATATCGCATTGAGATGGTAATAAAATTGTGATACTCCGCGAATTGCAAAACAAACTGAACCGGCGCCCAGATATGGCGATAATACAAGCCAATTAGATCCCCCCCCTAATGTGACCTCATATAAGATAATCAAATTGCTCAGCTATGTTGTTCTCGGAGGGCGTGGCATAGCAGTAGTTCATTTACATGGACATTGAAACATCGGGTTTGGAGAAGGACAAAACACACACACACACTGGGGAAGCTCTGAGGTGTCCTTGGGTGTTCAGAAAGGCGTCTTTAAATAAAATGCATTATTATTATTATTATTATTATGTGTTAACCGTCATTTTCTTCGTCCTGCGTCTTCGTGAATCCGGAGACACTGGAGCATTTCAATCGCCTTACTGCCTTGATGCCGAAGATTTTCACCAAAACTACCAACAGATGCACAGCGTCCTTCAGCCGTTTCATTCCTGCTTCCATTTTATTCATTTATTTCATTATTTCTCTCCGTCTTTGGATGTTTATCTTTTTTTCTTTTTTTTTTTAACAGCATTATTTGGTTCTTTAAGACACTTCTGAAACCCAAATCTTCTACTCTTTCACCCAGGTTTCTGTTTCATTCTTTCTCATTCGCAATGAAAACACGAGGATACGTAAAACTCGACAACTGATAAACAAGTCGCCTGGAAATAACGTTGAATATGAGGAATAAACCCACCGATTTAGATTTAAGATATTAAATTGTATATAAATGAAAGAAATCCTCGATTCCCGTCTCTGTGTGCATGGAGTTTGCATGTTCTCCCCGTGCTTGGTGGGTTTCCTCCGGGTACTCCGGTTTCCTCCCACAGTCCAAAGATATGCAGGTTAGGCTAATTGGCGTTCCTAAAAAAATTGCCCGTAGTGTGTGAATGAGTGTGTGTATGTGTGTGTGCCCTGCGATGGATTGGCACCCTGTCCAGGGTGTACCCCGCCTAGTGCCCGAAGTCTCCTGGGATAGGCTCCAGGTCCCCCGCGACCCTGAACACAGGATTAAGCGGTATAGAAAATGAAAGAAATCTTCACCGAGATGGTGCGTGAAACTTATTGAATCTTACAATGTTATAAAATACTGTAGTACACTGGAGGTGACCCTCGCTATAGTCACTGAAGCCAACTTTTTTTTTTTTTCATCGTGAAAGACGGAGAGACAGAGCGAGAGAGGAGTGACGGTGAGTTAAATATAATATTAGAGTGTGGGATAAAACCCCTGGGCGATTAGAGTGATATTAAATCTGAAATTCATCTCGGTCCTGATGGTGTACAGTATAGCGAGTCGTACTCGAGGATTACTCGGCGGTATCGCGTGACATAGTGCACATAGTGAGAGGCAGGTTGTTGCTATTAATACAGGCCAAGTAGGTCTTCCTGCACTGGCACTACACACGCCGAATATTACACGCAGAGCCCGAGCCCGAGCCTTTAAGTTCAGGAAAAGCACAACCCTCAGGGCAGAGCAAGAATAAATTAATTAATGCTGAATTGTCATCACAAATTTAATGGGCACACGGTACGGTGATTATATGGTATCGGGCCGTCCCGCGGCAGTCCCATACTTATTAAGTTTGTAGAACAAATAACTGTTTCATAAAATTTCCGTAAACCTTTACCTCAAACAAGGCTTAGTGAAAAATGTGGACGGGTCTTCACTATGCGGGATAAAAAAAGCTAACTGGAACTGGAGACTCCTTACATACAGTAACTGTCTTCTTACAGAAAAAAAAAAAAACTCACCGTAACAACAATGACACACTTCCGTGGAAAGTCCAGCTGTTACCTGTTACCATAGAAACAATGATGTACTATATCAAGGTCTTTAATATACTGTAGACCTCCGTACAGTCAGAGCTGCAGTTATATAAAAATCAATCAACACCTTCTGACCAATCAGTGGGCAGAACCCAGCACTATCACAAATCATCTTTCTGTAATTGAAGAAACGTGAATCTGAATCTCTGTAGCAACCTGATCGGTTTTAATTTTATGTGGTTTTGCATCCTAAAAAAAACACAAAGCTCTGCATGGTGTGTGTGGAATGTTAACAGAGTCAAATCAGATCAGGTGTGTCCAAGAGGACGTTCAGATTTGTCAGATTTATATAAAAAAATAAAATAAAATTAATTGCCCCAAAGATGCACTGGACCCCCATTTGTGTTGCCCCCCTGGCCAGAGCTCTGACTGGACAGGTGAATGGACATCTGATCAAAACTCTGATGGACTCCTGACCAAACTTCTGATGGACTCCTGACCAAACTGATTGAACACCTGATCTTCAAATAGATACCTGACTGCATCTCCAATTGCACAACTGACTGAATCTCTGACTGGACCTCTGATTGGATGCTGAACAGCCCTCTGACTGGACACCAGACTGGACCTCTGATTGGATGCTGAACAGCCCTCTGACTGGACACCTGACCACATCTTTGACTGGACAACTTCCCAGACTTCTGATGGGACACCAGACCGGAACGCTGACTGAACAACTGATTGGATGCTGACCAGACCACTTAATTGGACATCTGATTGGACATCTAACTGTGCCTCTGAATGGACCTCTGATTGGACACCAGATCGGACATTTGATTGAACAACTGATTGGACGCCTGACCAAACATCTGATGGACTCCTGATTGGATCTCTAAATGGACACATGTCTGGACTTCTGATTGGATGCTGAACAGCCCTCTGACTGGACACCTGACCACATCTTTGACTGGTCAACTTCCCAGACTTCTGACTGGACACCAGACCGGAACGCTGAGTGAACAACTGATTGGATGCTGACTTAAATGCACAACTGATTGGACATTCAAGTGGACCTCTGATTGGACACTAGATCGGACATCTGACTGAACAACTGTTTGGACATCCGACCGGTCCTCTGGTTAGACAACTGATTGGAGCCTTTAACTGGAAACCTGATTGGACCGCTGAAGGACCTCCAACATCATGCATTAAAACAACCCAGTGTTTGGGAGACTTGATAACATGGAGTTATGTGTTCCTTCGGGAAGCGGCGCTTGAAGCCTGTGTGGGGCTTTTATAAAGATTATACATCAGGTACGGCATGTAAACTTAAACACATATCTGTCTGGCAGGCTCGCTCTGGCCCTCCCATGTGGAATGCTGCTTGGTGTGTGCACTATGAAGGGCAACCGGGGACACGATGCAAACATCCAGCTGGGCCGCGTCATCTCAGCCCTGGCCGGCTGCCAAGCCAAAGACGGCGTGCTTTGAGAAAGAGAAACATGGCCTTGTATGTTGTGTGAGAACACACGATAGCCGAGCAGATGCCAAGATTCCCTCACGAGTTCTGAGAACTGAGATAAAGACTCGCCTGATAATCTCTTACACAATATACTGCCATATTCCGGACGATAAAAACAGCACCGAGGCTTTTATTAAAGGGGCTGAAGAACGGAACGTATCTCAGGTTTGTCTTGTGATATTTCGAGACAGAACATCGGGCAGATGTCAGAGCGGATTTTCTCTGAGTTAAAGCAAAAAAAAATCTCATGGCTGAATATGTGAATGTGCCATTCTATCCGGTGCCAAAAAATATAAAATAAATAAGGAAATAACTGCAAAGCAAAAGCAAACACACACACACACACACAAATGTATGAGTTCCTGCAGATGTTTATGCAGAGCGAGTCGGAGGAGTCTGGTGTGTATAAAACTCTGCTGGGCTCATAATTTACTTTACCCTGCACTTCAGGCTTCTGCTCATAATCAGGAAGATGCTTTATTCCCCATGATCCATATACATACACAAAATCGTTAGCGTAGATGCTTTCGGGTTCATCCGGGTTTCTTTTCAGGCCCCTGAGGCTTTTTCTCTCTTTCACTTCTCATCTTTCAACTCTGCAAAGGTTTTCCTCTGACTTTAGAGTAAATGAAGGAGGACGGAAGAAAAACGCTTTGACGTGACGTGATGCAGTGCGAGAGAGAAACTGTGTGTTTTAGCTGGATTCAAAAACACACTAAGTTTCACTAGTCTTACAATCGAGAAAAATGTTTTGAAAAATAAATTTAAAACCCCCACTACAAGCCATTTTCTTTCTTTCTTTTTTAGAAGCTTCTTTTAAGGTTACTGGTTAACGTTGCTGTTTACTGCCCAATCCGAAACAGGACAAAAAAAAAATATTGCGTATTTTAAAACCACATCTTCGATTTAAAAATATACGACCTGTATGTTTATTTACATATTTATTACATGTGATCCGATTTCAGAGGAGGCAGAAATATGCAAACTTAATATTTAAGTCCTGATGTTAAAATGTACTCCACTACAAGTAGATTTACTGTTTTTTTTTATTGTTAAGTTCATGCTCTAAATGTTCTTTAAGTACAAAAGTACAAGTACTCCACTAGGAAACTAATTTTTCTGGATATCCTTATGACTGAAAGTATTTTAAACACAATTTGAAAGTGACGCTGTTAATATCATGGATGTCAGCAGATCTGCGATATTTCCGCTTTAAATACTAAACACCACTGTTATGTAACACAATGCCATTCAGAAATGTAGTGAAGTAAAAGTACAGACACTTCTTGTAGGATGTAGTGGAGTACTAGTGGGAAAAAATATTTTCTAATAAAATGACTTAATTAATATACATATACATAAAATATGTACATAAGCACATTTTACTTTAGTTACCTTCCAACTCTGACGTTAAGGTTAAAGGATGCACCAACACATTATAGTTATAAGGTTGTCATAAAAAAACAAACCAAAAAAAAAAAAAAACACGGACATCAAATCAAATGCGCAACTCTTTTGCTCAGTACGTTAGCTAGTTAGCTACAGTAGATCACTGCTTCTAATCCTACCTTAACAAGTTCATGTGTTCGAGGAGAAGAATCCGCAGGCCAGAGACTAAGTAGGTGGGATCCGTTGCCCAGGTAACCGTCAATCACTTTGGTAACTGACAATCTGCCCTTTCATAACGACCCGTCTTGGATTGGTGGAATTGTTCTGTTCCCGTCTTTCCCACATGGGTCCACCCACTCAGGTGAGTCACGACATGGTGTAAGTGACAGCGGGAACTCTTATGTTTACGTTTGAAGATCGACGCACTAGTGTGCTATCATCATCTGAAAAGTTTCTGCTTAAAATGTAGGGAGTAAAAGTTTCTTAAGAAAGAAAAAAAAAAGTGAATAGAAGTAAAAAAAGAATCAAATATAAACAGAAAATACTCAAAATATTGGCCTGTGCCTGATTCTCATCCTCTCTTTATAACTACAAACGGACTCGTTCATCCCTTATTCATTTCTCAGTCTTGAATGTGTTCCTAAAGAAGTATCGGCATCTAGTTTAAAAACAAAATCTACTTTTTTAGAAGCAGAAACGCAGAGCTGCTATATAAATATATATACAATGACACATACACCACGTATCTGAGCCTCACCCTGCAGCTTCACACGTGAGACACATTCACACCAAGTATAATTTCTGGATGAACTGTTCCTTTAAGGAATGTGACACACACACACACACACACACACACACACACACACAAGTTTGATGTGGTCCTGATGCATTCATATCCCATTAGCAAAAAAGGAAATGAATTAGGAAAGTTATTTTGTTAATGTAATCCAAGTCATCAGATAGATAGATAGATCCAGTAAGGTAGAAAAATCCAGTAAGAGAAAGATAGAGAGAGAGAGAGAGAGAGAGAGAGAGAGAGAGAGAGAGAGAGAGAAAGGAAATGCCATAAACAGCACATGCTAGTCGCATAGGAAAGGCAGCATTGTGCTCTGTCACATGTCTTAAAAACCAGACGGCAGCACGCAACAGTCAGTACACACACACATGCGGTCATGGATCATGCACTCTCTCCTATGACCGTAGCTTCCTTCCTCAATATTAAACACGTGCATCTCGTGAACACCGATCCCAACGCATGTCTCATGGAGCTGTAATTAGTAATGTGATGCCGATCATCATCACCGTCACGAGGGATCAAAAGAAATCACAAGTCACCATAGAAAGGAAAAGTTTGGTGTAAACTTGCTATATGAAATATGAAGCACATCTGGCTTTTATTAAAACGTTTATTACAGGATTTATCCATAATACAAATAAGAGTCACAGAACGGCATCAGGATTAAGCTAAATGATGTCATAACTACCTTCATCCTAGCACTTTGACTACATGCATGAATTCCCATGTTACTCGTAATAAAATGCTAAAAGTTGAAATAAATTTTATAGTAGAAGTTGCTATTAATTAAATAATTATTAATTCTGATTAACTGCTCAGTGAATGTTTTAAAATGTTAATCATACAATAATGATTATTATTATGTATTATACAAACAATATTATATATTTCAAATGATATTCCTAAGTATGGAGATCGATCATACAATATATCATTTATTATTTATACATGACACAAAGTTCGTATAAGACGAGCTTTAATACCGAAATAATATAAAAGCAGAAAAGTGGAAGTGACTATCAGACGGCGAGTTGGACATTTCCACTTTTGGTAGGCGTTTTGGTAAAGCTAAAAACACATCAGTGGGTTTATTTCGGGGGAAAAACCGAACCGAAGTTAACAAGACTTTCTTTTAAGACAAAATTAAAAATTTAATCAAAATGCACAAATCCATAGTAAAAGATCTTAGCTTTACTTAATTATATATTATATTACAAATTGCTAATTCTTCACTTTTTAATTAGATGCTATTTACAATAAATTTAATAACTATTAAGTCCAAGTTATAAATTGGATGAATCTGAATAAAAGTTAATAAGATAATTAAAGTCCAGAGTGTATGTTTTAACGCTTTACACATTTAAAGTTCAGTTTTCTAAAATAACAGAAACTAATGTCAAGGTTCTGATGCGATTTAGTTTTCTAAAAGGAATAAACTTATACATTTTGTGAAATAAAACTCAAGATCTTCTTTCTGAGAATTTTCCAAGTAGAACCATAAATCCAGTAGAGAACCAATTGGGAGCCATTCACAGTGCACTACTTGAACAACATCCTCATGTTCCGGTTGGAACAATCTGACTCAATCATGTCTGAAGGTCTAAAAGTAACATTTAACAAACAATATTATCTGGACAAATCGTGACAAATTATTTATCAAATTATTACTTTTTTCCTAATTAAACTTGCATCTATCGCTTCTCTGATTCGTCCTTAAAGATCTATTTGATAGACTTTATAAAATTCAACAAGGTTCAACTTTCCCCAAAGAAAAAGTTCTAAAACAGAAACATTCACAATGGAAAGAATTCGAGGGGAAAAATGTGTCTTAGTTTTAAAACTTCACTCCTTATCAATGGGTCATTTTTCTAAACCAGGAGAACCTCATGTTCAGGTTCTGAGCAGAACAATGTCTCATGGTTGTAGCTCTAAAACTGTAGAAATCAATCAATGCACAGTGCTGGGAAGTGAAACAGTAGAACCCACACAGGCATTGGTTCTAATCATCTAAACCACTAATAGTGGTATTATTTAAATAAACATTGTGAACAAGTCAGTCTGAACGGCATTCCAGCACAGTCTCTAAGAGTTACAAGAGGTACAAGACCCATCCGAGGGGTACAATGGAACCTCGGATTGCGAGTAACGCGGTTTGCAAGTGTTTGCAAAGATTTTTAATAAAATTTGACTTGGAAAACGAACAAGTCTTGGTTTACGAGTACCGAGAGTCATGTATCATGCATGCGCTTCTTGTTTTTTAACGCCGAGCGTCACGTGATCACAACAAAGCCAACGTTTTTTTCTCTCTCTTGCGCTGCGGAATTGTGGGTAAACGTCGCCCCTGCTGGGTCTTCTGGGTCGTCTCTTACTGGTATAATCAACATCGTGCATGCGTGTACTGTGTTTATAACACCGTGACCACGTGTGTATAAAACATATTTAATTTTGTGTTTGTAAGCGTGTGTGTACAGCGCGCGTGTATTGTTTATTATATCACAAGAAAGTGTGTGCGTTCATGTAAAGCAAAAAGAAAGTCTCATTAGAGAGGTTAAAGATCCACATTCTGCTCTGTCATTATGTGTGCGCGCGCGTAATTTGACACATTTTAAACACACACACTCTCCCCCTTTGCCTTTATAACCCCCATTCGGCTTCAGTCACACACACACACACTCACTCTGCTCTACACAGAAACGCTGCTCTATTGCTATTCTTTTCAAAGGTAAATTGCAGGTTCGTTTGTTTGTTTTACTTTACAGCAGTGATTCCGTTAGCAATACATCTGTCGGGATTTATGTTTCCTTTTTTTTTTTTTAAAGGTAAAGTGCAGGTTAATTAGTTTTATTTGTACTTTATATTTTGTATGAATTATTTCAATGTATTTAATTTTTTGGGCTGTGAAACGAATAATTTGAGTTTCCATTTTTTCTTATGGGAAAATCTGCTGTGATTTACGAGTGTTTTGGAATACGAGCCCGTTTCCGGAATGAATTATGCTCGTAATCCGAGGTTCCACTGTGTGTGTGTGTGTGTGTGTGTGTATATATCTATATCACTCATCTCATCCTCTATACCACTTTATCCAGTGTATATCCACTTTATCACTTATACAGGATCACGAGGGGCCTAGAGCCTATCCTGGGAGACTTGGTGTACGAGGCGGGGTGCCAATCCATTGCAGGGCATACACACACACATACTATGGGCAATTTGAGAACGCCAATTAGCATAAACTGCATGTTTTTGGAATTTGGGAGGAAATCTGAGTACCCGTATGGAACAACCAAACACGTTCTCAAAAACGTGAAAAACTCCATGCACACAGAAACAGGAATCGAACCTGGACCCTGGAGATGCAAGGCTACAGTGCCAACCACCAAGTATTTTCATGTTTTCTCCATGTTTCCATATATGTATGGACAGGGTGCCAATCCATCGCAGGGCACACACGCACACACACAATCACACACTACGCGCAATTTGGGTTCGCCAATAAGCCTAATATGCATGTCTTTGGAAAGACACCAAGCACACAGACCCCGAGGCGGGAATCGAACCCAGACCCTGGAGGCGCGAGGGCTCGGTGCTAACCACTACGCTCACAAAATGTTTTTTTTTTTTTTTTTTTAAATAAAACTTATATACTCTAGACGACTTTTTGTTTGTAACAACTCTTCCTCCAATCATGGTGAACACATGTTAAATCGCAGGTTTAAAGGATTTCAAGCTTCCCATCCTTCACCTGGTCCCACCTGCGGACAGGAAGTATGAAAGACAAACTTCTTGTTTTAAAATTGAAGTCTTTATGTACATCATGGTTATACTTCATATTTATTTTGGGAATTAAAACTTAAAGCTATAAATTCTTGCACAACAGAGAAGAGGGAAAAAAATGGGGGTGGGGTGGGGGGGGAGAAAGAAAAAAAAAAACCTAAAGTTCCAAGCAGAACCATTAACAAGGCGGAGAATCCCGGAGGAACTGCGCGCGCGTCTTAGTTCTAAAACTATCATCAGGTCGGTGTTTCTAAACCTCATGTTCAGGTTCTAAGCAGATCAGAGTGTCAGGGTTTGAATTAATCTCAGTAGAACTCAATCAAACGCACACAGTCGGCCTGGGAACACCGCCGGCATTCCAGCACAGATCGAGTTATTTATTTAGTTATTTATTTATTTATTTCTGTGTTTATTTTAGGACGCAAACTTGCAGCTTTCAAACCGAAACAGAGAGACAGAGGGAGGAAAAAATACAGGAAATAAAAATAACATGCATGACAAAGCATTTATAAGAAAAAAACCGCAATGTCAGTAACATTGTTAATTTCATGTACATATATATATATATATATATTTTTTTTTAAACATTGTTTAAATACTCACATAAATCAGTGAAGTAGGAAATTAAACATGGCACCCATCATGCGTCACGCAGGAGAAGCCAGAAACGGCGCGCGCTGAAATGCTTGATTGCGTCACTGCGGCTCGAACCGCGCGAGACCGAACTTTGAGCGAAAAGCGGAGAAGAAGAAAAAAAAAGAAAGAAAGAAAAAGTAAAGAAGAACGGCCGCGCGCGCGCGCTTCACTTCGCCTCACTTGGCTTCACTCGGTGTGCACGCGCACTGTCCCGCACGCTCACGCTCTCCCCATCTCTCTCTCTCTCTCACACACACACACACACACACACTCTCTCTCTCTCTGACTTCAATTCAGATGATTTGCACCACTGCGTCACGATCCCTGCTTTAAAGTTTTCCCTTCACTTTAACTTCTCTCTCTCTCTCTCTCTCTCACACACACACACACACACTCTCTCTCTCTCCAGGAAGTGATTTGCAGCTCCTCACATGGAGAGCGTATGACATCATGCTACAGTCCTGTAGGGAGTGTGTTTGTGTTTTAAAGGCACAGCTCCTGGTCTGTCTGCTCTCTCTCTCTCCATCTCTCTTTCTGCCCCCCTTCTTTCTCTCAGGGTGATTTTGATTTCTATGCCATGTGAAGTGCCTCACCTGTGAGCTCCACCCGGCACAGGAAGGAAAATCCCTCTGAGGGAGACGACCCAGTGCTCAGGGTGCGGGATGCTCAGGGTCACCATCCCCGGCTTCCAGTGAAGAGTGTGTGTTACACGTCCGGTATGAGTCTGAGGTGGTAGGGAGTTCCTCAGAAAGTTAGTGCGGCGAGTTGTGGTTGGGAGGAGTCGAGATAATTGAACCAGGCTCACAAATCTGAGACGTGGACGCAAACTAAAAAAACCGTACAATAACTAGCGGGATGAAGTTCTTCGCAGGTGGACTGTGGCGCGTGCCTGTTTGGCGATCAGTGGCGGAGTACAAAAGCAGGCGTAATTCCTTTAGTGATGACTAGTGTTGATATGCGTTGTTTGCGTTTATAAAGAGTTTGTAGAAACAGTTAAAAAGTTAAAGCTATATAAATAATCATCTCATCAATCAGGTTGAAGCCCACGTACACTATGTACATGTCTGTCTGTCTGTCTGTCTTTCTCTATGGCAGAACTCTCTGTCTAACTTATTAATACAAAGAAATCACATTCTGTAAGGTTGAGTATCTTACGCCTTAAGTTGTACTTCTTTCATGGTCAGACAAATACACTCCCTGTTCGGTAATCGGAGAGTGAATTGTAAGCATATTGTAGTCAAATATACTTGTGCATGCAGCAATGTAATCGGCAGAATGTTAATCTTAGTAAAATAATATAGCATAAGTAGGGTGAGGGAAAACAGACGTGAGCCAATAAACAGCAAACATATGGAGTCCAAGGACGAAAGCAAATGGCATAAAGATAAGGGTGTACCAGAACACCATATCAGCAGGTATAATATTAACAGGAACATGTGTTGGACACACATGCAACGTGTGTATCCACAGCAACATGCACATGTTTGAATAAAGGGTAGTAGATGAATAACCAAAAGACACACAACCGATTGTATGAATAATATGTTTAATAAGAGTAGACACAAGGAAAAATAAAATATGCATCTACATAGCAAGAAACATAAAAATACAAATTATAAGGCCCAACATTAAAACGTACAAAAACATAGGGGGCCTGGGTAAGCATCAACAACAGAATAAATCACATAGCAAACCTTCTCTGAGCCAGAACGACACCAATAGGAAGATCAGTGAAGGGAATCAAATATATAGTATAGATGTGTTCAGCACTTGAGAAATTGCGATTAGCTATAAAATTGAAATAAAATACGTAAATACAACAGATTGGAAAAATAAGACAAATAATTTTGAAAAATGCGACAGAGATGCTTACTCATGGCCTGTCTCTTGCAAACTGTATAAAATGAGCATGTATGTCACAGTCAGGTCAGTCTGCTCTTGGTACTGCTGGACCGGCTCACTGGGGTTTTATTGCTGCAATAAATCCTGTCTTACTTACATTTACATTTAGGCATTTGGCAGACGCTCTTATCCAGAGCGACTTACAAAAAGAGGGTTTTCTAGCATGAACCGCCTTTTTAAGGTCATGCCACAACATCTCAATAGGATTCAGGTCAGGACTTTGACTAGGCCACTCCAAAGTCTTCATTTTGTTTTTCTTCAGCCATTCAGAGGTGGATTTGCTGGTGTGTTTTGGGTCATTGTCCTGCTGCAGCACCCAAGATCGCTTCAGCTTGAGTTGACGAACAGATGGCCGGACATTCTCCTCCAGGATTTTTTGGTAGACAGTAGAATTCATGGTTCCATCTATCACAGCAAGCCTTCCAGGTCCTGAAGCAGCAAAACAACCCCAGACCATCACACTACCACCACCATATTTTACTGTTGGTATGATGTTCTTTTTCTGAAATGCTGTGTTACTTTTACGCCAGATGTAACGGGACACGCACCTTCCAAAAAGTTCAACTTTTGTCTTGTCGGTCCACAAGGTATTTTCCAAAAAGTCTCGGCAATCATTGAGATGTTTTTTAGCAAAATTGAGACGAGCCTTAATGTTCTTTTTGCTTAAAAGTGGTTTGCGCCTTGGAAATCTGCCATGCAGGCTGTTTTTGCCCAGTCTCTTTCTTATGGTGGAGTCGTGAACACTGACCTTAATTGAGGCAAGTGAGGCCTGCAGTTCTTTAGATGTTGTCCTGGGGTCTTTTGTGGCCTCTCGGATGAGTCGTCTCTGCGCTCTTGGGGTAATTTTGGTCGGCCGGCCACTCCTGGGAAGGTTCACCACTGTTCCATGTTGTTGCCATTTGTGGATAATGGCTCTCACTGTGGTTCGCTGGAGTCCCAAAGCTTTAGAAATGGCTTTATAACCTTTACCAGACTGATTATTTTTTTATTATTATTATTAATATAAAAAAAAATTTTTTGGGTTGGGGGGGGGCGGTTAGTCCAAGTACTGGAGAAACAGATGCGTCTTGAGTCGTCGTTTATAATATTATATACTTCACAATTTACATTTTTATTTTACATTTAGACATTTACTGTAGCAGATGCTCTTATCCAGAGCGACTTACATTTTTATCTCATTACACATCTGAGCAGTTGAGGGTTAAGGGCCAAACAGTGGTAACTTGGTGGTTGTGGGGTTTGAACCTGGGATCTTCCGAACCGTAGTCCAATGCCTTAACCACTGAGCTACCCCCTGGCTTAAATTTAATTAAGGCAACATTAACAGGTGGAAGGAAAAAATCTCCCACAGAATCACAGATGAGAAATGGAAAAAATAGATCAGATAAAGATGGAGTTTTGTCTTAAAAACGACTCCAGTTTGGTAAAATTCACTTATATACCATTTCAGCACTGTTATTTCAGCAAAAGTAAACATATTCAGTTTATCTTTTCTAATTAATATCTATTGGTGCAGGTGTTTGTTTACATTGAGACAGTAGCGCATTAGTAGATTATTATACAGTAGATTATTAAATCCCACACATAACTGTTCATAACATCACTTTTACTCAACATTTTGATTTCACTGATGATGCAGGTTAAACTTCAGGCAGAGATCTACATAAGTACTGCAAAAGTTTTATTAAATTCTATCCAGCAGTCAGCCACGCCCACAGCCCACGCCTGCAAGCGCAGTACTGTACACTGTCAAAATGTGCAGTTTCTAATATGGCACAAAACTGCTCATAATTTCACTTCTACTTAAGCTATTTTGATTTCATTTATGGTGCTGATTAAAGTTCAGCCAGAACTTTACCTAAGGACTGGCAAAGTTTCATTAAATTCTGTCCGGACATTTTTTGCGTCATGCTGTGACAAACTCTGGCTGAACAGACATACAGACATACAGTGTAAGCATATTTGAAGTAAATGTACTTGTGCATGCAGCAGTATAATCGACAGAAAATTAATCTCAGACAGAAGCAGGGTAAAGAAGATAGAAAGCGAGGTAGCAAACAGCAAATATATGGTATCCAGGGGCAACACAAAGGTAGAATGTTCTAGAACATGTCTTACAGCAGGTGCAGGTATAATATTAACAGGAACAAACACGTCTTAATATGTTATTTGCAATGTTACGTGCATCCGCAAACATTGCACACATGTCCTAAGTATGATAAGTGCACTGCACACATGTCCTACAGTAAGTATAATAAGTGCACTGCACACATGTCCTAAGTATAATAAGTGCACTGCACACATGTCCTACAGTAAGTATGATAAGTGCACTCTGCAGCATGTTGAGTGCTCATGCAAGGTATGAAAACTTTAAAATCAGTTTGCAAACACTTACATGACCCCCCATGTTTTCTAATAGATGGAGGCGGAGTGCTAGATTCTGGTCTGGGCTGGCTGACCTGGCTCACTTGGGTTTTATTGCTGCAATACATCCTTTCTTACTTCATCCAGATCTACACGGAGTCCGAAATATTTCTTTGATTCTTCTTGTAATTTATAAAGTATATGTCTAATATCTTCACTTAAAGGCAACATTAACAAGTGGAAGAATAATCTCCCACAACAGACAGACAGTTTTCTGAGACTGGTTTCGGGTCCTTCAATGTACGAGGCGTAAAGATATAATTGAGAGAGAGTTCTGACCAATATACAAAACCTTTCATTTAATTATATACAGTAGATGTAGACAGGTTGAAGCATGCACAAGAATCTCAAGATTCAAGATTCTTTATTTGTCACATGCATAGTTATACAAGTACAACACGCAGTGAAATGTATCCTGAACCGCTCCTACTTTGTGCAAATAACAAGAAACAAAAGAAAAGAAATAATCTATAAATAGAAATAGAAATTGAAATTTAAAAAAAAAAAAATAAAATAAAAAGGTGCAAATGTAAACATAATAATAAAGTGTGTATCTGAGCAGGATAAAGATGTTAGTGCAAGTGATGCTTACAGTCCAGACTAAAGTGCAGTGTGCAGTGTGGAATGTCAGCACAGCAGTGTGTGGGTGAACTGTTACCAGTCCTATGAACGGGAGAGTGGCCCATCATGGTTGAGGAGTCTAATCGCCTGTGGATAAAAACTCCTCCTGAGTCTCTCCGTTTTGGCCATAATGACCCGGAACCTTCTGCCTGAATGCAGAAGTTTGAACAGTCCGTTATTGGGGTGCGACAAGTCCTTAATGATACGAGCTGCCCTGGTTTTACATCTCCTGGTGTAGATGTCCTGCATGGAGGGGAGAGTTAACCTGCAGCAGCGTTCAGCTGCCCGGATCACTCTCTGGAGGGCTTTCCTGTCCTGTACACAGCTATTCCCAAACCAGGATGAAATGTTCTGTGTTAGGATGCTCTCAACAGCACCCGAGTAGAAAGCCTTAAGGACAGCAGGGGAAACCCCAAACTTCCTCAACTGCCTCAGGTGGTACAGACGCTGCTTTGCCCTTTTCGTCTGAGCACAGATATGCTCAGTCCATGTCAGATCCTCGGAGATGTGGACGCCCAAGTACTTAAAGCTGCTCACCCTCTCCACTGGAGCTCCATTGATGATGAGGGGTTTGTGGTCCAGTTGTCCCCTTCTGAAGTCCACCACCAGCTCCTTCGTCTTACTGACGTTCAGTCGGAGGCAGTTTTCTTCACACCATAGTGCCAGGTTCTCCACTTCATCTATGTAGGCCGACTCATCGTTGTTGGAGATGAAGCCCAGCACCACCGTATCGTCAGCAAACTTAACGATGGTGTTGGAGTCGAACATGGCCACACAGTCTGAAGTGTAGAGAGAGTATAGCAGTGGAGAGAGAACACATCCCTGTGGAGCACCTGTGTTGATGGTGATGCTGCTGGAGAAGCACTTGCCCACTCTCACCGCTTGAGATCTGTCCGAGAGGAAGTCCAACACCCAGGCACACAAGCGTTTGTTAAGTCCTAGATCTCTCAGCTTTGTGAACAGTCTGTTAGGCACTATTGTGTTGAATCTCTCATACAGGCTAAATCTGACCCCACTCACCAAAACTATTAATAAAAGGTGTCATCAAATAGTTTCAAGGTTAGCTCTGTCCACCCTCCCGCAGATGCCTTAAACCATAACAGACATCTCTGTTGGAGATCTGGCCCCTGGGGACGAATTCTTGATGCGCGATACCATGAATGTTGAAAAAGACAATGAGCATGCACTTGTTCGAGCCGGTAATGATCCTCGACATGAAGGACGTGTCACGCTGACGGAGTTCTTGGCAGACTTTGACGGGATATTCGTTATGCTCCTCTGCTTCGAGTCAGCAGCCTGTGGACGAAGGTTGAAGCAACACAGCGCGTGTTCACGTCACACGTGAGGATCACCTGGACTGTTTCGTACAACACACCGTCAATGGCAGCAATGTTGTGGATTGTTCTCCGACGAAGTTGTCGAATGGTTTTGACATTTTCAGGGATCGAGCTCATTGAAGGTCTTCCAGTGATGTTCTTCCTCTCTTGAACATCTCAAAGGACAGTGTTTTGGTGCGGCATCACCGTAATCACGTCAAACGTCTCTGTAGCAGATCTGCCCAGTTTAATGCAGAATTTCACATTCGCTTGCTGTCCATGATGAAATAGCAGTCAGAAGAGCACCAGCTGCACACCTTCCGATGTACACAGGAGGATGTCTTTTGGCACACTGACTTATGAAGTTCGGTGCTCCCAGTGACTGTGTGTGCGGCCTTGTGCTGCCATATGCTGGTGTGTTACAAAACTAGTCTCTGAACTTTTTGATATCACCTCATACTACTAAGACCTCTAATGAAATCTCACCCTGCGCACTAAACCACTACATAGTGTGCTCTAATAGGCACTACACTGCGTAGTAGGTATTTAATTGGTAAATCCTGATCAAGTTTGTGAACAGTCTATTTGGCACTGGAAAGTTGGCATTAAAAGACTGGGAAGATGAGGGAGAGTGAGACCTACAGGTGGCAGTAATACAACATACTGGATGGCAAATAAGAAGGAGCAAGGAGATGTTTGTAGGTGATTTAACTCAGATGATGTCACAGAAACGATTGACCAAGAACCGTCAATAATTTCAATTTGGGATAATTCAGGTGGCTATCAGGATGTGGGAAAACTCATTCATTCATTCATCTTCTATACCGCTTAATCCTGTGTTCAGGGTCGCGGGGGCCTGGAGCCTATCCCAGGAGACTTCGGGCACTAGGCGGGGTACACCCTGGACAGGGTGCCAATCCATCGCAGGGCACACACACATACACACACTCACACACCCAATCACACACTACGGGCAATTTAGGAACGCCAATTAGCCTAACCTGCATATCTTTGGACTGTGGGAGGAAACCGGAGTACCCGGAGGAAACCCACCAAGCACGGGGAGAACATGCAAACTCCATGCACACAGAGACGGGAATCGAGCCTGGCCGGGGAATCGAACCCTGGAGGTGCAAGGCGACAGTGCTAACCGCTACACCACCGCGCCACCCAGGGAAAACTCAAAGAAGTTGATTATTTTCCTATAACATTATAGGAAATGAAGCAACACCTCTTGCTTGACAAGTCACTCTTGTTAAGATTCTGGTCTGAGCAGCACCGGATCTGTAGCTCATGCCATTGGGGAATTCCGGGAATCATCCCTGCTGTACAGACGGTCTCTCTCTCTCTCACTCTCACACACCTTGAGATTATAAATAATTAAAATAGAAGAACAGAGTGTACTGAATGTGTGTAACAGAATGTTCAGTGGGGGCTGATTGTAAATATAAGTGAAAGGATTATCAAAGGTCAGAGCTTATGAATTCTTAGGTACTCTAATGGATTCCAGTGTAGAAGGGAAGGGTGCCAATATTTTGCACAGGGAAGCATAGAGGTAGGAATCATTAAAGCTTAATGGATGGTGTAGTGGAAGCGGCAGGTACAGGATGAACCAGTGCAGAAACTAAATCTAGGCATCAGGATTCATCTGTACAGAAAAACATGAAATGGGAGAGCGAGCATGACTCTGAATCTCTCTCTCTCTCTCTCTCTCTTTCGTTCTTCGTACAGTGATTTTCAGGAACTGGCTCCAGGATTACTGGTGTGCTGAAAAGTGGTGAAGGAAAGTGTGACTGGCTGTCGCCCATATCGTCTCGCACCATCCCATAAACACACCAGTGTGAGTCTGGCACCGTCGCACACTCCTCGAAGTCTGGAACGTTTCATGTTGTGTGTCGTGGAACGATGAGATTTAGATTTTATGCAACTATTTCTACAAAATTGACTTTTTTTTATCGTTGAATTCTGGATTCTGATGGATCATAAGGTGTTAAAGTATTTCCTTAACCAGATAAAAGAGGAGCTTAAAAGAAATCCCAGGTATATGATACTGTATATTAATCTGCTTGTTTGTTTCTATAGTAACGTCCCATACACACCACATCTGTCCATCCGTGGGTAATGCAGTTGATTGGACATGATTTGGAAAGACACACACCTGTCTATATAAAGGTCCCACAGTTGACAGTTCATGTCAGAGCACAAACCAAAGGAATTGTCTGTAGACCTCCGAGACAGGATTGTTTCGAGGCACAAATCTGGGGAAGGTTACAGAAAAATGGGCACATTTTGGGCACAGTGGCCTCCATCATCCGTAAGTGGAAGAAGTTCGAAACCACTAGGACTCTTCCTAGAGCTGGCCGGCCATCTAAACTGAGCGATCGGGGGAGAAGGGCCTTAGTCAGGGAGGTGACCAAGAACCCGATGGTCACTCTGTCAGAGCTCCAGAGGTCCTATGTGGAGAGAGGAGAACCTTCCAGAAGAACAACCATCTCTGCAGCAATCCACCAAGCAGGCCTCTATGGTAGAGTGACCAGACGGAAGCCACTCCTTAGTAAAAGGCACATGGCAGCTCGCCTGGACTTTGCCAAAAGTAAAGCACCTGAAGGACTCTCAGACCATGAGAAACTAAATTCTCAGGTCTGATGAGACTCTCTGGCCCTCTGGACTTGAGGACCTCTGGAGCTCTGACAGAGTGACCATCGGGTTCTTGGTCACCTCCCTGACTAAGGCCCTCCTAAGGAAAAAGTGATGCGTTGTGAATACTTTCCGGACGCAGTGTACATGAGCAACTGTTGATAAGTTTTATGTAATTTATTGAACATTGATGGAAGAAAGGAAGGAGTCTCTGTCTCTTATGCTTTTTTTTGTCTCATGAACTCCTAAGAAAGAGTGTCTGAAGGAACGATTGTTTATAGCTGTTATAACATAAGTGAGAACAGGAACTAATGACCTAGTGTATAACATAAAAAGCATTCCTATTGGTTCTTTAATTAACCTGATTTTAATTGTTGGAAAATGGCTGAGGTGCATGAATAATAAAATAAAAAAAAAGATCTCACTCTTTGTGCTACCTAGAAGGTTCTTTGTATGGTCAAGCGTTCTATACTGCTCAACGTTGAACCTTTACTGATGGTTAAATGTACAAACAGCCTTCAAGATCAAGAAGACTATAGAGAAGAGATGAACCCATCATGTATAGTGTCCACTGTACAAGTCCTCTGGAGACAGTGTTATGATCTGGGGTTTCTTCATTTACTCAGGTCGAGACGTTATGGGGCAATAAAATGAAGTCAGGTGACGACCTGAATGTACTGAATCACCAGAGTATCACATCTATGGAGGTTTATCTTCTCCCCTGATGGCACGCGCCATTTTCTGACCCGGGACATAATGTGACATAATGGTTCCGAAACAATTCGTCTCGAACACCACGTTGCACACCGTAATCAAAGCAAAGGTGAAAGTCAAATGAACTATTAGTGTGTGACTTGTTTATTAGTGTGTGACCAGGCGGTGTAGAATGTATATGTAAGTACTGTACTGTTATACGACTAGCAGTGTTTTGTATAGGAGAGATGTAAGATATAAGACATGTCGTGAGCAGGAAGCTGCTGCATCTGCTACATCCTGTTCTTTGATCAAAGATTTCTAAACCTTATTATACTCTTATAAAACCACAGACGTATATGCGGTCACACCTAACCTGAAGGAATGTCACGTGGCAGACAACTTTTATCAAGTCTTTTATATACACAGTCAGCCAAAATATATACACACTGCAGGAAAAACTTGTATAACTATTGTAATACTAAATTTATTGCTATACGTTATATATATGATATTATGTTATTTCATAGGTTTGAAATCCCCAGTGTTGTTGTAGAATGTAAAAACTAAATTACTAAACAAAAGCTAAATTTGCAAGTGATTTTGTATTCTTACAGATCTGAATAGAACGTAGCTGATTTGATGTTTAAATTCTGTATCAGATTTTTATATATATATATTTTTTATATAACAAAATGTTCCACCAGACGAAGTTTTTCCTGGATACTTTAATGCAGCGTTACAGTTTTGATTGTAGTTTGTTATTGAACATGTCTCAGACAACATATCGTTCTTCAAAGAAAAAGTAGCACTTAACTAGTTGGTGTTATAGAGAATTGTGTGGTTGAAACTGCAATTATAAAAATGCTAACTATTTTCAGCTTCAAGAAAATTTATAAAAAGAATAAAAAAAAAAAAAAAATGCAGTTCCTGAGGCTCCAGTAAACTCGAATGGATGAAACGAACAGATTAACGATTATTAAACATGGCACGAGGATCACGTGTTCATCAGAGGATGATGGGACGTTTCACCCGGTTGGACCCAAACGTCCTCCTTCGTTTAAGGGAACAAAAGAAAGCGTCCAGCCAAGCATGAGGCATATGACGCCCTGATCCTCTAACAATAGCGGATTGTGTGAAGCGGTTTTTCTTTCATGCCCGGCGTGAGGCGTCAGACTCACGGTCTGCTTAGCATCAAAAGGCGTACTGAACTTCCCATGTGATGTTAATAAATTAAAGAAAAAAAGGACGCACTTGACACTTTCTTCACTTAAAGGAAGCCTGGAGAAAAAAAAAAAAAAAAATGCACACAGCACCCCTCAACCACTTAACTCAGAAATTAATCTAATCCTTCCAGGTATTATTTTCAATAAAATAGCTAAAAAGTCATGGAAGCCTTATTTGGATGGGATTAGTTTTACATCAAGAGGTGCATGAAGTAATTATCACCGGAGTATCTCTGGGATTTTAGTCTTTCCTGAATCATGTGACCTACAGTACTACTGATCAGCTTGTACAATCAGTTTGAATTAAAATCAGGTGTGTGTGTTTGTATGTAGTACACATAAGACAATCATATTTACTCCAGAAGTCATCCCGTCGTCGATTATAAAACTAATCCCGTCCAAATAGCAGTACTCGAATCACCAGCGATCGTTTCCGTAATTGTTCCCCCCCCCCCCCCCCCCGAAACTTTATATACATTCTTCAAATTGCATTAATACGCGACATCAATTTTTGCAAAAATTATTCTGCACAACTATCATTTCTTTTTCAGTCTGTATTTCCGCCAGAGTTCTCCTTTAAAGCTACAATTTCTGCTTTGAGGTTAACGATGAAAATCACATCGGCGGGACTTTTAACATGACGCACACAATGGACACAATATGGAAATAACGTATGGAAACAGAGCAAATTACAATAAAAATTTCATTCGAGTTTCTCATGCAGTAAACCATTGGCACGGTATTATTAGTTTAGTGTCATGTTTAAAGTGTTTAAAAGGATAGTTCAGTAAAAAAAACAAATTATAATAAAAAAATATGACACAATCTTCCCCTTTACACCAAATGTATTCAATCAGTCAAGACGTGTTTGGTCTTTGTGTGTGTGTGTGTCTTTGTGAGTTGCACTGGAGCCACGAAGGTAATGTAGATAACTCACAATGGAAAGTCTGATTGGATTTTCAGTGGTGGCTTCTTAAGCCCCGCCCATTTATTTTAAAGGTGGAAACTTTTTAAAACTCTAAAATGTGGATGAAATATATGTTTTAATAGTATAAAGAAAAATATACTGGACTAAATCTGAATCAGATGTGAACTAAATTAGTGGTGAATCAAACTGACGTGTTTGTATGAAATTCGAACCCATAGTTAATACGGATTAGGATTTGAGACGTGTATATATATATATATATATATATATATAATTAACTGTCTCAGACTTTCAATAAGAGTTTCCTGCATTAGCCTCAGAGACTGGACATGAACCTCACACGCCAAACATGTCTTGGCTGATCGACTACACTCGGCACAAAATGTTGCTTTCTGCATTTTTCCCTCTCTCTCTCTCTCTCTCTCTCTCTTTCTACATATCTACAAAGACCATAAAGCACCACCCGAGTCCTCCCACCAAAAACATGGTGATGTGCATGCTGTGGATGAAGATCTCGTTCAGGACGCCGAAGTCCAGCCGGTGATGTCCCAGCAGCAGCAGGATGACTGAGAGTTTGTACTGGAGACGCAGGAGGATTCGTGCGCACACGTATTCGACGCACAGCAGCGTCGCGAGCACCAGCCACAGCAGCGACGTGAACAGGCTGCAGCCGAAGTAGAGGAGGAAGCGCACAAAGCCGTAGGTCAAGCGCGACTTCAGGTACAGGTCGAAGTTGCTGTAGTTTGTGCGCAGCAGCTGGGAGGTGCGCGCCGGGACGCAGGCAGAGTGCATGCACGTGCTGTGGGGGCCGTGGAAGGAGCGCGCCCGCCTCGGGATGGGGATCACGGGCATGAGTGGGCCTCAGGACTCGGTCGACGCCTCGTGGGTCCGTGACATGGCGGTGAGATGGGACATGGCGTGAGGTTTGACGGGTTGTCTCCAGGTACAGGACGAACAGTTGACGCTCTCATGTCCGCTCTATGATGTCCTCGGTCGCTTCCATTTCCGATTCAACTTTACGGAAGAATTCTGCGTAAACAGACGTGAGACAGTTCAGAGACTAATAAACCTAAGTTCACACAAACATGTCGCTCCTGATGGGTGCAAGTGTGGAAAGCAAAGCGAGTTTACAAATTTATCATTTTGTGGGATTTATTTATTATTTTTTGCATTTTGTGCAAGATTTAGTGAAGACATACAGTATCACCACGGTGCCAAAGATGTTATCAAGAACGGTAGCAAGAAGAAAAAGGGAGCTGTTTCCAGTTTGGTTTTTACAAACTTGTCTTTTCTAAATGTTTTGATTGGTTCTATATGCAAAAATATGATTATAGTGTTGGAAATTAGTAATATGTTAAGGTGGCTGGAACTATTTGTTTGGAACTAATTATCTCCATTTACATTATTTCCCATGGGCAATCGTGTTTCACCTTGAGAACTCGCCTCCGGAACGGATTAAATTTGTATGCAGAGGTACCGTTATATTATAATACTAACAAATCAGGAATTTATTGTTGACTGAGTGGAAATTTTACTCTAAATATAAATATAAATATTAAAAAATCTCCAATTTTTCTCCCTCCAAGATTTTTAATGGCACTAAAATCTTAAAATAAAAACATTTTGAATATTATAATGACGATTTTACAATTATAACTAATTCTTTACTAATATAATTATTGGGATTGTGTAATGAAATAACAGGATTTGGACTGTTTTGCCTCAGGGCAACTATATTTTATTCCCACAGTAATTAATACACAATTATTGTTAGTGAGCTACAAAATAAAAACATGACTTACCGCACAGTAATTTTATTACATGTTAAACACGTTTTAATTTTATTCTTTGGAAATGTACGAATTTTTACTAATAATTAGAAAAATAACTCGTCTTGTTCATTGTGCTAGTCACCATGCTAACAGATCCGCCTCGGCGTCGCTACGGAGCAGCGCGTGGGATACATCTCCAGCTAATCAGGGCACGAGGAAAGACACCGCTAGCCAATCACAAGCTAAGACTTGACAGCAGCTCGGCTAATCACAGCGCAGGAGGCGGGATCTGTAGGAATACGAGCTAGCTAGCTAATGCTAAGGGAGGCTGAGGCTTTAGTGAGAAACACATACACGTACCTGATAACAAGCAAAAATGCGACACTACAGCAGATATCCAATAATACTATGTCGCTATATATATTTTAAAAGAATTGAATTATCAAACAAAAAAAGCGGACGTTTACACGATAACAGGAAAGCGGAAGGCTAGTTAGCTTGCTAGCGGTTTGACAAGTGGAGCGAAATACGACTTGTCGTAAAACGTGTGAATGGCAGGTTGTCATGGCAACTGAGGCAAAAACGGTTTAAAGGCGCAGAGATTCCAGGCTCAGTGGTTCTCCATGATGTAATCGATAAAAGGGAAAATAATGCATACATGACGAATAAAACATCTTTATTAGGAATCATGAACAAACTACAAGGGCTTTATCATTTAAAAATGATAAACAATGTATTCATAAATTGCTATTATTACATATTGATTGTGTTGTTATATATATATATATATAAGGGCCTCAAATAAATATTTATCTTCATCGCTGAGAAAAGGCTTAATTAGTTTGCATTAGAACTAAAATGATTAGTTGCTATTAAAGTATATGAGGTGGTATAAAAAAGTTTAGAGATTCGCGTACCACAGACCTGGTTTCGTCCGTACACTCGGCCAAGCTGCGTACCAGCCACGCCTTTTTTGGTTGTGCAGATGACTGGCACATCCAGTGTAAAGACTGTGGCTTCGTTTCAGGATTGTACATGTATACCCAAGTTTTGTCACCGGTAATGATCCTCTATATGAAGGATGGGTCATCCACGTGACACTGACAGAGTTCTAGGAGACATTCCTTCTGCTCCTGGGTCAGCATCCCGGGGATGAACTTGGAAGCAACACGGCGCACATTTAAATCATACATGAGGATGTTACACTGACAACAGCAGCAATGTTGTTAATTGTTCTCCGATGATCACCATGAACAAGTTGCTGAGTGGTTTTGACATAGATTTCGAGGTCGTTGAAGTTCTTCCTGATCTCTTGTCATCTTCCAGTGATGTTCTTCCGCTTTTGATGTGTGCCTGCCACTCAAAATAACTTTGAACGATGATGAAATAGCAGACGTGATAATGCACATGGTCAGAATACTGTAGCAACAGTTGCACAGCTCCTGATGTACACAGGAAGACGTCTTTTGGCACACTGACTTATGAAGCTTGTTGCTCCCTGTGACTGTGTGTGTAGCCTTGTGCTGCCATCTGTTGGTGTTTTACAAAATTAGTCCCTAAATTTTTACAAAACATCAGAAACTTTTACTATTTCACAGAAAAAAATGACATTAAGATCCAACTGAGGTTCCAACTAGAGGAGGAATTTCACTGAAAGTTACAGAAACATGGAAGGTATTAGTTAGAGAAGAACCAAGACACAGTAACAGTAACGCTCAACACAATGCTACCGCCAGCATGCTTTACAGCGTAGACAGTTTCCTCAGAGTCTTGAGCAGTGTAGGCTAAATTTCAGATTAAATATTAAGTGTAACGCAGATAAACATTCATGCAGACCTGAGAGGATTTTGCCTTTGCAAAATAATTATACCCGAAGACCTTGCTATAAAATGTTCACAAACCTACAGTAGCACCAGACTCATAAATCTGACTCCAGTATGCATCTCCACAGTTGCATTTGTGTCCTTGCAAACTTCCTCTCACCTCCATCTCACATTCCCTGCATGTCAAGCTCCAGATTTATGGCAAGGCTTCATGATTGCATCCGACACAAGGCAAACCTCAGTTCTATCCATCATGAACAGAGAGTTTTTTATTATTATTTTAAAGCCTTCATTATGAACGGTAATGATTACTGTGCTCAGGATTTAAAGATATATTATGCAAAATCAGAGAAACAAACCTCATTATAATTAATCAAACATGCATCAAGCCGTCATGGAGGTAAATAAATTCTCCCAGCTAACACACTTGAGGATTAAGATTGCTTCTGCTAATTTAATCAGCGGTGTAATAATTTGCGCTCGAGACAGCGCTGACAGAGAAACCGAACGCAACTATCAATTGTGTTGCGTTCCTTGTTTACGTTCATTGCCAGGAAACTTCTGGGGAAAATGGCCGCTCATCTTCAGGTTGCTGGTATTGTCAGACTTTATTGAGCAACTTTTACATTATTTAATTGAATTAAGTTTAATCCAACTTAACATTATGTCTCTGAATATATTTAAGGCACAAAGGTGATTAAAAAAAACAATAACACAACAAAGACAAAACGAGCTTTAATCTTCTGGCAAGTGCAAAATCAGTGTTGGTGTTTCCATTGAACCAACTGAGGAATTAAAGAGTTCCTGAGGTTTGATATGAAGAATAACACAGTGATGTCATTCTGCCAAAGTGCAGTTGATTTGGTAAAAGGAACCAAACAATCAGTGTCGGGTTTAGGCAGTGGGGTAGAACCTATTCTACATGATGGACCTGAAGTGTCTACCAGACCGCAGCAGGTCAAACAGATGGTGTCCGGGGTGGGATGGATACTTTCACTATACAGGTTTCTCTTCTGAGGCAGCAAGAGCTGAACAAGTTCTCCAAGAAGTACCATGAGCATCTGATGATGTACCAAATGTTGTTGATGACCCTCTAATGGGTTCTTGTGTGTGCAGTCGAGCAGCTAATGTACCAAACAGAGACATAGTACGTCAAGATGGCTAGTGGGAGTAGGACACCAGCAGCTTCTCCTGCGAGATGTTTCTCCTGAGAATCCTCCGGAGGTAGAGTCACTGCTGTTCCAGTTTGACTAATGCTCCAGGAGATGATCAGTAGTGATGTGCACACTCAGGAACCTGAAAGCAGACACTCTTTCCATGAAGTCGTTACATCGCTGGTGCACATACAGGGGAAACTTGTCCTGCTTGTAGCAGTGGAAATGTCACCCAAAAGTCTGGAGTTCCAAGAAAGGTTTCTCCTCCATTGTTCCTGTAGAAATTTGCCTACAGTTCCTGGGTCCTGCTTTAGAGAACACAAAATTGGCATAAAGTAGTGGACTAAAGGTTTGGAATTTTTGGCATTCTGGAAAGGTTTCTCTGACTTCCCTATTTACCAAGAATTATTCATTCATTCTCTATAGTGCTTATCCTGTACAGGAGCCTGGACCCTATCCCAGAAGACTTTTGGCACAAGGCGGGGTGCACACTGGACAGGATGCCAATCCATCATACGGTGGACACACACCAAATAGCCTCCTAATCTGCATGTCTTTGGGAGGAAACCAGAGTACTTGGAGGAAACGCACAAAGCATGCACACAGACCCGAAGCAGGAATCGAACCCTGACCATAGAGGTGCAAGGCCGTACAATTCACATTTACTGAGTTACTGATTTGCAGAATCATACAACGTTCATTATAAACATTCTGGGTTTCTAATAAGGTCCCGTTAAAAGTTCCTCTGTTTGATATGTTTCTAAAGTTTCTGACTTCCTGGAAAAAAACTCTGACTGTGTGCCTGAGTCCCTAGCAAAGAAGTTTGTTACCTAGCAAAGTTCTACGTTTGTAAGCTAAATCGAAGAAATGTCGTGGTAAAAATGTTTAGAAGAACTTCCTCCCTCCATTTTCACCAAGCACAAAGTGAAATTTTAGTTATTCTTAAAATGGCGGCAGGGTGTTCCTCATGTGTGTGTGTGTGTGTGTGTGTGTGTGTGTGTAATGAAGGGGCAACAAACATTGGTGTTGGAACAGGACATACTGTAGTTTTAGAGTTGGTACACTTCATCCAGATGACCACTAGAGGGCAGAATGACTCTGCCTTAAGGAGACTTGGTTACAGGTTACTGCAGATCAAAATCTCTGGTCATTAACTGGATGGTAATGAAACCAAAATTGTATTTAAGTCACAGCAGAGTTCTACTTCACTCTGACCAGAGCATCAACTGACACCAAGTACGTGGTCTCGAGTCGTGTGTGTAGGTGTACTGGGCTTTATTAAAAAACATTAAGATGAGAAATACCCACGTCTATACTGTTTGAAAAAGAAGAGCTTAAAGTTATGATTGTCCAATCAAAACGCCGGTATGTCATGTGACATTGTGTCAAAATAGCAAAAGAAACAGCAAAAAGTGTTGGAGTGGCTTCGTGTATTAAAAGTACGAAGTCCTGCCATTTAGTCAAAGGTGACATTTTATGGTTTAAGTGCTTAACTTGTACAGTATATGCAAATCTTCAATTAGCTTTTCATCTAAGAACAGATACATAGAGTTAAATCCAAAAGGTTAATTTTAGAATTGATCTTTTTTTCTTTAAACAAGAAGAATTAGCCTAAGTTTTGTAAGTAACATGTTTTTATATTATTTTGGCATCACATGATTCACCGTTCACTATTTCTTTATTTTAAGGTGATTCTTTTTAAGATTTATTTATTTTTATGTACTTTTTGTCCAACATATAATTCATTTCTTTTACATAATTGAGAAATTTTCCTTATATATTTTTTAACATGCTTTAAAAAAAGATTTATTCATTATTACATGACTTTATTCCACAATGTGTTCATCTTTATAATTTATACATGATTCACAATTCATGGTTTTTTCCCACTTGATTAATTATTTTACAGAATTAAAAATCCTGTTCTCCCCTACTGTATGTTTTTGTTTGCAAATCATGTGTTTCAGGAGACATTGTGCTGACACTCTTTCTCACATACTCACATGATGAACATAAGAATATAACCACAAGTGAATGGTATTTGCCTCTTTGTACATTTTGTTGCTTTAAATGCCACTTCTACACTAACTATGCACAAACTTTTGCACTCAGCTCGCTCTTCAGTCCAGCTGTATAAATAAAATATATCTCATGTCCATCCACAACGCCGTGATGGTGCTGAGGCACTAAAACAGCCCCGGTGTTTGGGCTGAATCCTGATTGGAGGTTTGAAACCCAGCCAAAGGGGTTCATGGCCATTTACAAACGTCGCTCCTCTCGGACAGATGCAATCCTTCAGGGGTCAGAGAACACAAGATTAAGCTGCAAGATGTCCAGATCCTCTTAGCAAAACCCCAAATCCACTGGGGGAAGATCAATTAATTCATTAACTAAGTAGAGGTCAGAGCCAATACCTGATGAGAGACAAATTAAATCAATTATGAGCGGCTAATAAGAAGCGAGGGGGGTTTAATGAAAGGCCGTTTAATTACGGTGGTGATGAGGAGCTGGAATTAAAGCCTCGTTTAATGACCTCCCTAAAGACCTGTGAAACACACACACCATGCAAAGCTGCAAAAATATAACACACAAGCCATAAATATGTCTCTCTCTTACACACACACACACACACACACACAAACCTTTCACTTTCAATCTGAGACTTGTAAAAGGCTAGAAATCCACAATCTGCCTGAATGAACACGCAGCAGAAATTAAAATCTAAATGAAAGTTGTGTCTGAGTGATTGTGTTTTTGGCTTTTTCTAAAATCTCCAAAGGAAATTTGTTCTTCTATTATTTTGTACTTTGTGCTTTTGATAAAAAAAAAAAAAAAAAAGCATCGCTTTAATTATATTATACATTTTAAACGGAAAAAAAAAAACATAGTAGCATTAGCTAATGTTAGCCTCGCTACATGGGTAACGCTAGCTCATCATATTGTCTAAATCACTGTGATTTCACTTTAATTTCATCTTAGAATCGTCTTTGTACTGGAGGCCGGCGCGGTGGCGTAGTGGATAGCACTGTCGCCTTGCACCTCCAGGTTCCGGGTTCGATTTGTGCCACAGGTCTGTGTGCATGGAGTTTGCATGTTCTCCCTCTGTTTGCTGGGTTTCCTCCAGGTGCTTCCATCCAGGATGTACCCTGCCTCATGCCCTAAGTCTCCTGGGATAGACTCCAGACCCCTCACCATCCTGTATGGTGACCTTTGTACTGGATGGTTTCATAAACGGTGCCAATAATTATAAGAGACAACACAAACAAGCACATGCTCCACACAATACCAATGAAGCAGCGGTTGAACCATTCAATCTGCTTGTTTAGGCTTTTATCTGTACCATAGACATCTGCGTATGCCTTAAAATATTATTAAACAAACATTAAATTATATCCAGTACAGACAAAATACAGTATAGGGGAGTGAAAACTTTTGCAGTCATATATACACACAGTAATACATACATACAATAGGAGCGTCTCAAACTCTTTTTGTCTCAAGAGAACATTTTTCTGTGGCTTCAGTCTTAGTGTAAATCCATGACAATAATGACCTCCTGGTGACCTCATCCTTGGCACTTTCAGGCCACGCCCTTATGCGTGTCTGACACCCTGATTAAATATTAAATAAAAGCTACTGACTCCTAGCAAACTGCATGAACAGTAAAATAAATATGTAGTATATATTTGTGAGATCACATCCTAACAAGTCGATATTACTGGCTGGCACGTAGGTGAACTTATGTTTTATTCTGTTTTAATTCATTACACACGGTCACTGTTTACAGCAAATTGGTGTAACTAATTAGTGGTTATAATGAATGATAGCAAATTAGGAAAAAAGACTCTTTTCCATCTAACAAACTATAGTACAAGCAATGAAAACTACGAGATCGAGTAAAAAAAAAATCCATTTATTTAAATTAACTTTCAGAAAAGACAAATGTATACTTTTCCACCTGGCGTTTCAATACACTTCTGTGAACAAGCTGTCGTATTCCTCCATTAAAAAAATGTTTTATGCTGAGCTGCGAGTCACGAATGCACCACTGTCTTCACGTCTTCATCAGAAGTGACTCTTTGTCCTCGTAGGGAGCGAGATTAGGACAATAGGGAGGATGCTTTAACACCTCAGAACAAAGTTGTTGCAGCGTGTTGACAGTGTGAGCAGTGTTTGTCATCAGC
This sequence comes from Channallabes apus, assembly GCA_030522415.1. Lineage (NCBI taxonomy): Eukaryota > Metazoa > Chordata > Actinopteri > Siluriformes > Clariidae > Channallabes > Channallabes apus. The sequence goes on along the minus strand of CM060106.1, from coordinate 58,668,035 downwards.
TGTTGATGTGGACAACCTCTCTATCCGTTCATACCCAAAGACTACAAAAAACGAATCACTGCACGCTTCTCATCTTTCGTGCAAATCCCAAAGTGGGATGTCAAGTTTTACTCGCACTGCAGTTACAAATAAACTGATGTAACACATTTACACCTGCACAGCAGTGACTGGGGAGACAATGCCAAGGCCAACAGATGTTTTAATATAAATTGGAGTGTGGGTAATTTTTGACTGGCATTAGCCTTGTAGATAACTAAAGTAAAGTAAGATGCTGACTTTTGACACTTTGACGACGTAAACTCGGCATTGTGTGACTTTATTTTTAAGTTTGTCCTCGTCCACTTTTTCTGAAGTCTGCTCTTAGATGAAAATCACAAGCTATAAAAGATTATGAAAATCAATTTATGCAGATTTAAAATCATTGATCATTCATGCATCTCGTACTCAGTATGGATTTACTTCGCTTGATAATATCTACATACCCAAACATGTGCATTAATTAACCCCCACTCACACAAACATGCAGAGTTTCAGAACAGGTTCAGTAGTGAATAAACTGCTTGTTCGTTAAGCTCGTTAACTTTAATTGGCTTGTTTAGCAAGTGAGGTCAGCTCCATCATGTGAACAAGCAGCACTCTAAGTTCAGAGTTAGATTCCCGCAGTATCACGCTGATCACCATTAGCCTGATTGGCCGAAGAGGTGAACAGGGTCAAAGGTTACATCAATCCGCCCTATAGGGCGTGGCCTGGGGTCAAGCTAGGCTCCTTTATGCTGAGTTATGTACACACCTTCAGCAGGGTCTTGCTATATTACTGCCAGAAAATCCATCATTTCGGTCCGGGTGATTTACCGCCATCGAGCACTCGCGGCTTTTGAGTGAAACGCCGGTGCGAACATTTCCAATGCATGCAGATTTATGTAGGTATTAATTCACCTTCTTCGGAAAGAGTGAACGTCAATAAGGCTGACGGATCAGCGACATTCCCGTGGCGTGTTGCCTTTTACCTCTAACACTGCTCAGATGATTCATAAGAAGCCTTAAAATATTTCTAGCTATTTTAAAACTTGTAAGTTTATAGGGCGCCAAAACTTTCACTTTTATCTCTAGGTTTTAACTCAGGGTCAAAGGAGTTTCCAGTGTCAATAATTTTGTGACAGTTTGAGAATATATGGATAAACTTGTTTCCTGGAACTTATTCAACATCAAATGTTACTATTAATTATGGATAAAAAGTACAACATCAGTATTTAAAATTTTTTTTTTTAATCAAACAGCACTGTTATAGGACACACCACACCGTTGGTGATTATTTTCCTATAAGAACATGATACAAAAGTGTTTTATTTCTTACTTACGCAGTTTGGGAAGAATTTGAGCTTTTGTATTTCACACAGACGTGACAACCCTGATCCGATTCCTTAAGCATTGAAGCCCTGAGGCTACTCTTTCGTCTCCTGACACCAGAGCTCGCTGAAAGTGCAATCGGACATTCATTTAATCTTAATGTCCGAAACCTAAATGTGTGGTGAACCACAGCTTGGCCCCCGAATAACAGCGTCGGTTTTCCGTGCCACGCCGTCCATCACCGGGCCATGGGATCAGCCTTTATCAGGCCGCATTAAAGTTACAGGGAGTACAAACATACCGCCGGTGGCTCGGCGCTCTTCCTTTAACCCGTCCAAAACGCGGCTCGGATATCTCAGGAAATAAATACCACCAGTGCTCATGAGCTCAAAAGTCAACGGTTAAGGAGCACAGGCTACCGACCTACACCCATTACATCATCACTAACGGGTAAGGCTCTGTTTGGGTTCGTCGGGAATAACGACTACAACCATGTGAATAGAAAAAGCTGACCCGATAACATCGTTATCAACGTCGGATCTTTAGAGTTGATCTGAAAAGCCGATTTCCTGCTTTAAGGTTTAATCGGAACAAACAGGCAGTGACGTTGGTCAGCGATCAGTATCGGTACTCTGAGCGTTCGCCCCCCCCCCCCCCTCCACCTTTCTCCTAGAGAACACACAGGGCTCTAAGTGTCTGATTGATTACCTCTTGCTGCAATATTTCTCCGCTCGCTGGCAGGAGATTACGGACGGCAATTTGTGTTTATGAGATTCCCGAAATTCACTTAACAAGCGCCCCCCTATTAAAAGGTCAAGCCTGGAGGTGGTGCAGTGTTTTATTATTATTTGTTCTTTCAATCTGTATTTCGTTACGGTTCCTGTTCGATAGCAAACAGTACCGACCGGTGAGCGGCCACTTTTTATAGTAAAATCCTTTCTGGAAGTTTCTCTCTTGTTGAGTGATTGCATAAAAAAATCTAAAAACAAAAAAGGATCAAACAAAGCAATGATCGATTAGTTTGGAACAATTTTTGAAGGTATAAAAAAAAAATAAAAAATCGGACACTGTATAAGACTGCGGCCGTAAAGAAATAAATTAACTAGAGATCGTATAATGCACTGTCAATTACGTTTGCTTGATCTAATTTAAGTTAAAGTTTTGATAAGTTTCAGTTAACTAGATAAGTAAGTATGTAATGTAATGTAATGCGTTCTCGAGGGGAGTTCTTAAGGTGAAATTTCGTATTGTGAAGCGCATGTTCTCATAGGAAATGATGTAAATGCAGATAATTCGTTCCAGGCACCACAAAATATAACCAATATTACCAAGTTCCAAGACTATTATCATATTTTTTTACATAGAAAAACAATCAAAACATTTAGAAAGGACATGTAAATTAAGTAAAATATTAAATAAATAGACATTAAACCTCACTTAACCTTAACTTATGATTCCTCTTGGCATCGGCTGCTTTAAAAAACAAATTGAAAGCGTCTATCTTTTCTACTTGCTACCAGGAACTCCTTTATTCGCTAACTCTTGCCCAACATAGAAAAACGACTCCCGGATGTACACGCAACCGGATGCACGTGGCACATGCAACCAAAGTACATGTGACCTGCATGCTCGCGCATATTTCAAAAATGCTTAATACGCAGAGGCAAATTTCTAGCAAAATTTTAGTTCTTAAGGCCAAACCGAGGCTAACGTTCGTATGCAGAGGTACCGCTGTATGTACTGTATAGCTTACTAGCTAGATATGCATCTGCTTATGTTTAGCCATATAAATTAAGTTAAATTCAATTAAAAACAGACATTCATCTTTTTCAGATTTAGTTAGCTGTGTTAGTATCTAGCTCTTGTTCTGACTTCCTGTTTGATAATAAATCCTAGTTTACTATTGACATGGGAAGCAAAATGTCAACTTGTTAATTAGCTAATTTACCTAGCTACACAGACGGCGTTATCGGCCATGCTGGGTTGATACAACATATTCAGATCTCTAATGATTAGCTTGTTAACTAGTGAGCTAGCAATTTGCTTACAAAGTTGTGCAGCAACAAATATACCATATTGGTTCCGCATCTCAGTGTTTTTTTTAGCAAGTTCCTCTCACATTTCTTGCTTTGCACCGAGCGACCTCAGCTCAGCTGGTATGGGGTTTCAGTCCCTCCTTCATTATTGATGAGAGTCGCACTATTATTCTCCTCAGGGGATCCCGTTTCGGCGGGGATGTTTTTAACAGGACACACTCGTCTCACACACACCCACATTCTGTAGTGTTACAGGTGTTTGTGTGTGAGAGAGCAGGGATGTGGACAGGCCTCGGGTTAAATTATTCACTCCTGAGGTTGGGGTGAGTGAGTTCTGTGTGTACGGATGTCAGGAAAAACGAGAGGCTCTCCACTCAGTGCTAACGCGTCACATGGAGGGTGAGGCTAACAGACACATAGACATAGATCTTAAAGGTAACGTATTTATGATATTTATGAGGATATATGTATTTCGCTATATTCACAATATTGCCAAAAGTTTGTGCATCCCTGGCCATGTGATTCTTCTCCAAACTGTTACCATAAAGTTAGAAGCGCAGAACTGTACAGACTACTTTAGTCTGCTGTAGCACTGCAATTTTCCTTCACAAAACTGAGAGTTGTTTGGAAAAATCATTAAAGGAGTTCCTGGGAGGCCAGCGTTTTCAACATGAATTAGACAAGCAGACCGATCATGACTCCGGCGTACTGAGAAAATCTTCCACCTTGAAATACTGGGGGCGGCGCGGTGGTGTAGTGGTTAGCACTGTTGCCTTGCACCTCCAGGGCCTGGGTTCGATTCCCGTCTCTGCATGCATGGAGTTTGCATGTTCCTCTGGGTACTCCACAGTCCAAAGATATGCAGGTTAGGCTAATTGGCGTTCCCAAATTGCCCGTAGTGTGTGATTGGGTGAGTGAGTGTGTGTATGTATGTGTGTGTGCCCTGCGATGGATTGGCACCCTGTCCAGGGTGTACCCTGCCTAGTGCCCGAAGTCTCCTGGAATAGGCTCCAGGCCCCCGCGACCCTGAACACAGGATTAAGCGGTATAGAAAATGAATGAATGAAATACTGGGATAAGTGCATTAGTGTAGCAGGGGATTATATAGAGAAATAAAGGGAGAGTTTTAACCCTCAGTCCTGTGTTTTGTTATTCTGCGCAATAAAACATATCACCAATTACACCAATTTTATTTTATTATTGTTTCTCCCATAAAAAAGAGCGTCTTCCATAAAAGCACTACTGTCAGAGCAGCTGTTTGAGAAAATAAATCAGTCACTTTTTAAGCTAATCAAATTTGTTAGCGATTAAAATGTGTGCTTTCAAAAATTGTTATGGTGCAAGTGAACTTTTACAACCACAACGTGGTTTACAATCTCGGATGTGCTCGTATTGGAAACTAATCAACTTGAGAGGCAGAACTGTAACTTTGCATCATCACGCAGTATTTTACTATAAACAGCAAAACATGGAGTGTTTCATTCCACAAAATATTGTAATGCAACAAATATATATAAAAAATTATTATTAATGTTATCTGAATTGCATTTCAATTGAATTATTAATTAAAAACAGAACGAACTGAGACTGGATTAGAAGAAAATGCTAACACTAAAAGGAAAAACAGTGTAAAACACGGTACAGGGACTTCTCCTGAGTGTCAGCTTGTTTTTTCGTTTTTTTGCTGTTAGAGGTTCGAGCTACTCGTGTAGATTTGTTCCAGTCAGTGAGGTACAAAGTGTGTTTTGCTGCTGCTGAATTATCCACAGCGTGACCAGATGGTAGTCCAGAGAAACGTGAACACGACACCTGACCTGAGCACCGCCTGAACTTTCCCCTGTCAGGCTCCTCCCACTTTCCTAATGTTTGTTTTTGTGTTTACGTGCAAACCCAGACTGAGAGTCACTTTCACATTCAGGAGAAAAAATCGCAAGTGGACAAACTGAATCAATGTGTACTGATTAATCTTTAACTATTCCTACTGGTACATTTTACACTCCAAGATTTTACTGAAAGAATTAAACCTTCATAATAACATAGGAAATAAGATGATGTGTGTTTGGTGTTTGATGGAGAAATTTCTCAAAATTTGCTGTTTGCTGAAGAATGGTCGTGTTTAATGGAGAATGAACAGTTGTCTATGAGAACATTGGGGTTTAAGTATTTGATATTAAGTGCTGGTGTTTTATACATGGTGTTGGTGTTAGATTGAGAACAGATGTTTTGTAAAATGATTAGTATGATTTAGGGGGGGGCGAGAAAACCAAAATCTTCTATCACGGTAGAAGCAATTTTCTACCTCGATAACGATATATATCACAATATAGCAATTTGTATCTAAAAATGCATAAAAATACAAACACAAAGAATTAGTTTTACATAATGTAATTTTATTTAAACTGTGAATTGCTGAGGTTTGCCGCATTTTTTTTTACTTTGGCCATATTAGATTGGAAGCTTGGATTTCAGATGATAGAAAAGGTTTGATGTGTTTCCACCACTTGTTAAAACAGTGCACTTGCGTACCTTGCAAATCTCATTCATATCACTTTTCTTCTACCCAAACCAATTCCACACCACAGACGATGCACCTTTTTTCTTTACAATCTCCTCGTTGTCTGTTTTGTCACATGTAAGCAAACTCACTGCTGCTGCAGCGTCTTCTTCCATTGTCGAAGTGTATGTGAAGCAAAACACATCAATGGTGGGACAAAACCGCGGCACCCGATTGAACCAAATATCTGCGCGGCCCAGTGGACAGTGACTATCTGGATAGCGCAGAGATGATCCGGTGGATCGCGCAACGCGGATTAACTTGAGCAGCGCCGCTCGAATCACAAACCTGCGCGACCCACTGTTTTTTATTTAAAAACACTTTATTTAAAATGTCAGGACTGTTTAATATTGTTTCCGCCTTGCCATGCCTGGTTTGTATGTGCGCATCCCAGCGGGGTAAAATGTATTTTGATGGTCGGCGCGGTTTATTTCTATCAGCGTCGAGCAGGTTTGTGATTCGAGCGGTGCTGCACAAGTTGGTCCGCGCTGCGCGATCCACCGGGTCTGGATATTTGTTCTGCCGACGCCGACTCAATCGGGTGCCACGGTTTCGTCCCACTTTAGATGTGTTTGGATTCCCATAGAAGTGAATGTGTATTGCGTGTTTGCGTAACGTGCAACGTCACGTGATCTCAACCACGATTAAGACGATAGACCAAAATCTCTATTGGTTGACAAGTTTCTACGGGTTAACCGTGTATACCGGTATATCGCCCATCCCTAGTATGATTGGTGGTGTTTGGTAAAGAATGATATTGTTTGTAGTTGTTATGGTTAGGTGGTGGGGTTTGTTGGTGAATGCTGGTGTGTGATGGAGAATAATTATGTTTTTTTTTCAGACTATGGAGTTTGGTGGTGAACAATGGTGTTTCTTAGAGGATTAGGGGGTTTGATGGTAAATGATGGTGTTCGTTGAAGGCTTATTGGGTTTGATGGTGGATGACGTCTTTTTGAAAATTTGATGGCAAATGAGGGTGTTTGTTGGTGGTTTATGGTGCTTGATGGTGGCGTTTGTTGGAGGACTGTGGGGTTTGATAGTGAACAATGGTGTTTTTGGAGAATTATGGTGTTCAATGGTAAATTATGTTGTTTTTTGGAGAATTATGGTGTGTGATGATGACCGGAGGTGTTTATTGGAGGATTATGGTGTTTGATGATGACCAGAGGTGTTTATTGGAGGATTATGGGCTTTGATGGTGAATAATGTTTTTTTTGGAAGATGGGGTTCATAGTTGGATGATGGTGTTTGTTGGAGTTTTATTGGGTTTGATGGTCAACGATGGTATCAGTTGGAGGGGTTCATTGTTGAATGATGGTGTTTATTGGAGGATTATGGGGTTTGATAATGAATGATGATGGTGTTTCTTTGAGGACTATGGGTTTTGAGGGTGAACAATGGTGTTTGATGGAGAATTATAATGTTTGATGATAAATGATGGTGTTAGTTTATGCAGTTAAGTAGTGAATTATGGTGTTTCATTATAAATGATGGTGTTCAGTGGTGAATGTTTGTGACTGATGTGAATGGTGGTGTTTTCTGGGGGATTATGGGGTCTGATGAAGACTGGTTGATGAGCCTGTTTGAGATTGGGTGTAAATAATATTGGATGGTGAAAATCAGCAACATCTGTTGGTTGGAAATGAAGGAAAAATGTGTTTTGCTGATTTTTTTGTTGTTACGGTTAGCCAGGATACGTTGGCGTGTCGCACGGTGGTGTAGTGGTTAGCACTGTCGCCTTGCACCTCCAGGGTATGGGTTCGATTCCCGGCCAGGCTCGATTCCCGTCTCTGCATGCATGTTCCTCCAGGTACTCCGGTTTCCTCCCACAGTCCAAAGATATGCAGGTTAGGCTAATTGGCGTTCCCAAATTGCCCATAATGTGATGGATTGGCACCTTGTCCAGGGTGTACCCTGCCTCATGCACTTAGGCTCCAGGTCCCCGCGACCCTCAATATAGGATAAAGTGACATAAATGATGAGTGAGTGAGAGTGTTTAATGTTGGTTGTTGAATCTAAATCTTGGTCAAGAGTTCTGATGTTGAATATTTTGACATTTGTTCAGGAGTGCTGGTGCTGCACATAGAATGCTGGTGCTGTTGCTGGTACATTTTAGTCTTTATAAGTAATTTTGAAAGTTGTTGGTGTTTTATGTAGGTACAACTCTTATGTTTTTGCAGGTGAATGTTCCGTATGTATTTATTGTGATATCCATCACCTTACTGCTTGATCCGTTCCAGCTGTGAGAAGTTACTGGATGAACATATGACCTGTAAGAAGTAAAATGCGTCTCTTTTCCGGAAACCGGCGACGTTGTGTGACTGACAATGACACTGGCATCATGAGAACTGCCGTTTCTGTTTGTGTGTGTGTGGGTCGGTGTAAATGTGTGGGAAGCTTGGCATCTCATTCCACATCTCCCTGTTGCTTTCTTTCATTTTTTTCCTCCTTCTTTTCCTCCCCCTCTGCTGTGCCGAGCTAAGCACAGTAGCTCCCACTCATCATCCTGACAGCTCAATCAGTGTCATGCTTTGAGCTGTTCCCGGTAGGGCTGCGTTGTGTGTGTGTGCCCGTGTGTATGTGTGTGTGCGCTTACTCTGTGTGTGTTCTAAACAGCCCACTCCCACACACTTCCATTCGCTTGTAGCTATACAGTGTATACTGTACCGTTCATAACCATGCAGCTACTGTATCCTCCCACTGAGTCATTTAGCAAATTATAAACCAAACTTCCAAAATATCAACAACTTGGAGACTTTTTCACCATCACGTCGATTTGAAATGCTACACCCGTGAGCTTTGACCCTGTGTGTGTGTCGTGTGTGTCGTGTGTGTGTGTGTGTGTGTTGTGGTCTGTGAGGTGATGAATATGATGAACACACGACCCTGCTATTGATCGCGATGGCTGATGGATGATGCGACTACGGTGAGCGATGGGGTGCCGATAAGGGCGTCGTGAGTGGGCGGAGCCTGGGATGCCAATCAAAAATGGAAGTGCCTGGAAAAAAAAAAAAAGACAGACTCGTGTGGTGTGTGTGTAGATGTGTGTGGGAGGTTAGAGCGAGAGGACAGTGAGAGACAGAGAGAGAGAGAGAGATGCCACAAGGATGGAGAAAGAGAGAAAGAGAGATGGAGGATGTGTGTGTGTGTGTGGGGGGGGGGGGCAGAAAGATGATGGATGGCAGGCCAGAAGGGGAAGACTGCTATGCAGAGCCAAATTGATATCCAGGCAAATGTTTTTGTCTGCTGTGAAAAATGGCACAGCTCTCAGCGCCGCTCATCTCTCCACCACCTACTCCCTCTTTTTTCCTCTTCTTCTTCTTCTTATATCTTCTCTCATATCCCTTCATCCCATCTCTCACATCCAGCCTCCATCCAAGACCCTGATTCATACAACAGCAATCCCACACGAGCTCTCTCTCTCTCTCTCTCTCTCGCCGCCATTTCTCACCCTGCATCCATGAAAACAGCTCAGGATTATTATTACTTTTTCCCTCATCACACCACACACACACACACACACGAAGTTCGGCAAAATAGAAACGTTTGCCATCAATCGCGTCCCGAGATTTGTGTTATTGGAGGCCAAAGGCGATCCCGAAGCCTCAGTGCGTGATTGTTTTAGCCGAACAAACGGAATTAAAGTTTTGGGAAAGGCCTCTAACCTTTGTCACTCAATCTGCTCCTTTAATCCCGTTCCTGATTTTGGTTCTTTTGTTTTTTCATTTTTTCTAAAAATGTAATCTGGCAAAAGTCAGAATCAGGGTGAAAGATGCAGGAACAAAATGAAAGATGCTAAAATGAAACAAAGCAAAAACAAAACAAAGGAAAACATAGCAAAGATTTATTTACACAGATTAAAAAAAAAAGAAAAAAAAAGAAGACATTTTCAGTGTTGTTCATCCCCACCTTAATTATGAGGGTCAGCAAAAATTTTAATTTAAATATATAATAAATGTTTCACACAGTGAAGTTTCCAATTAAATAAATAAATAATAAATAAATAAATAAAGAGATTACCCTTCAGAAACCACACCCCTGCAAAAAAAAAAAAAAAAAAAAAAGATTTACAACCCTACTGTAATTAATAGAGATGGAAGGGGGAAAAAAATGTATCGTGATTCTCGTGTAGTAATTCATGTGGATATTCATGCAGATATCTAAGTACTGCAAAATTGTCAGCAAAACAGTTTTGTGTGATGCTGTGACAATATCTGGCTGGACAGACATACAGACGGACATACAGACATACAGACAGACAGACAGACATACAGACATACAGATGGACAGACAGACATACAGACAGACAGACAGACAGACAGACATACAGACATACAGATGGACAGACAGACAGACAGACAGATGGACAGACAGACAGACAGATGGACAGACAGACAGACAGACAGACAGATGGACAGACAGACACACAGATGGACAGACAGACAGATGGACAGAAAATTTCCTAAGACTGGTTTTGTGACTGCATAGCATTAAAAGCGCATGTCCTGTCCAATGTACTATATATATATAAATGATTGCATTTGAGATTGTAACATATTGCAGTTGCTCTATATTCCTACAGGTGGCGTGCTGTAAACTATTCACACAGACAGCACCGCAGTAGGGATTATTTGCTAAATTTGCTTAGAATTGTAGCAAAAACCCTTAAAAACAAATTAAAATCAAATCAGAATTTATAAAATCGTGACACAGAATCGTTATAACATGGTATCAGCTCGTCCCTGGTGATTCCCTTCCCTACTAATGAATAATTCACTGAATTGTAAAGAAATAGCAATTAGAGACATTTTTGTTCACAGATTTAATAAAGTGAAGATGAAACTTAAACAGCTTCTTTCAAAGATTGAAAAAAAAAAAAAAGGAATAAAACACCACCAAGGATTTAAAGCTCAGTTGAGAAGAGAAGCCGCTTCAGATGATCAGAGATTAAGGAAATGATGAGATTAACACGACTGGACTGAGAGCAGCTTCTTTTCTGACGTGTGTGTTAATAAAATGTGAATCAGGAATTTAAAGCAACTGGAGCGACATATCATTTTATGTGTGTAAATAACAAAGTAAGTTCCCCAGAGTGAAAAGTCTGTATAGTTTGAACTGAGCTCTAAGTCATGTAATTTTTACAGGCACGGACGTCCTCAGGACAGACAAGACGCCTGCTTTAAATCCGGGGAGGCGCCGTAATTACGATCTTTCAGCACACAGTAATTGAACAAACCGTGCGATCAGAGAGAAATCAGCCTGGACACTAACTTTTATCATCAGCTGCAGATTTACAGTTCGAGGTCAAACTCCTTGTTATTTTCCACTACGGTGGGATTTATGGAGTTTGGGCAGTCCGTTTGGAAGGGCATGACTGGTATAATTATGGCGGTGATTTGCTACGGTGGCCCGCGTGGGGCCAATTAGCCTTATAAATCTGTGCAGTGTAATTAATATGGAGGAGCTGGATCCAAGTGGGAAAGAGAGTTCGAACAAGTTTGTTCAGTCGGGAGAAAAGTGGGAATTAAATGGCTTCCTCTGCGTGTGTGTGTGTGTGTGTGTGTGTGTTTTTGGATAATTAAGGACAGATGATGTCTAGTGTGTGTGACGATGATAAAAGTTTACTTCTCTCTGGTTTCTCCGTGATTAAACCAAAACCCCTTCAGGAAGAAAGACGAACGTTAAACTCTCCAAAGACTCCTGAAGGAAAGCTGTGTATAAACAAAGCTGTTCCTGGGACACATAAAAATTTCAAGGTTGGGTAATACAAAGTATATGATGTTATATCACATTACACAAGGAACATACAAACTTTTTAACTTTTTTTGTATGTGCAATTTCATTATTTTGCAAAAAGTTTTTTTTTTTATTACATATATTGTAAAATATTTAGTAGAACACAAGGACGCAGTAAGCAGTCATTTCAGGACTTTTATAACAAACAGCTCCTATAAGCGCCGTCCTTGTTTTAAAAGCTAGCACGAGCTAACCTGACCTAGCATGTGCATTTAAACAATACTGATGAATTCTGCGTACAAACAGAAACACATCTATAATATGAAATAATGTTAATTCACTGAACTTTATCACAAATGTCCTCGAGTCCTTCTCTCTGATCCACGTCTATATTTTTTCGCTATCTAAGAGACCTAATCAAAAATGATAAAACCGTTTATTTCTCCTGACAAAGTGTCCTGGCTAAGCGCACTAGCCCTGACTAGAGGGCACTTTGGTATGATCTAACCCTTCAGCCTAATGGCCGGTGTGTCTGAGCGATGTCTTCAGTGATGGTTTTGTTGCACGTCCCTCCTCTTATCGATCCCCGCGTCCTACTGCCAAGGTGAGCCCGATGCAAAAACGTCGGCCGATTGATTTGCGTTTAATTAACAATTTGGAGCGGCCGCACTGAAAACTCTCTTATTTCCCTCCCTCTCCGAGACCCCTGGCACTGCTGCCTTCTGGGTAATTTATGGTTTAATCAATAAGTCCTGGCCTAGCATGCACATTGTGAATTAAAGAGGCAGGGGGGGACGTCAGGAGTCACGGAGGAAGAAGCGGGTGAGGCAAGTGAAAGAGGGGGAGAAAAGGAAAACGAGGGTTCGGAGATTGGACTCTTGTCTAATCAGGTTGAGACCAAATTCAAAAACTATTTCGGATTTCTTAACTAACCAGTGTATAATGTGAGCTACATTTTAAACCTAGCAGCCGCAGTAGTTTCTCCTGGAGACATTTGTTTCTGGACAAAGTTTGTATGTAAATTTAATTTGAACCTGGAGGACGTCAAAATCATTCTACAAAATTCTACTAAATTCTAAATTCTAAGTTCACAATAAATAAATAAATAAATAAAATCCGCAGTCTGCAAATTAAAATCCCAGTCCTACAATAAACAAATCACTACTGGCAAAAATACAAGGAATTACACAAAATATTCACAAAATCTTTCACTTACCTCACCACATACGATATAATGCATCACACAAAAGTTTTCTCTCCAAAGCTACATGATGAATATGATAAGCTGGACAGGCAGCCCAAAGTGGACTATCAAAGAAATAATTTATAGGATTGTTCATTCATTCATCTTCTATACCGCTTAATCCTGTGTTCAGGGTGGCGGGGGACCTGGAGCCTATCCCAGGAGACTTCGGGCACTAGGCGGGGTACACCCTGGACAGGGTTCCAATCCATCGCAGGGCACACACACATACACACACTCACACACCCAATCACACACTACGGGCAATTTAGGAACACCAATTAGCCTAACCTACATGTCTTTGGACTGTGGGAGGAAACCGGAGAACCCGGAGGAAACCCACCAAGCACGGGGAGAACATGCAAACTCCATGCACACAGAGACGGGAATCGAGCCTGGCCGGGGAATCGAACCCGGACCCTGGAGGTACAAGGCGACAGTGCTAACCACTACACCACCGCGCCGCCCTTATAGGGTTGTATTTATATCTTATTCTAACTTATTCCGAGGGTGCTAAACAGGAAAGTGGTCCATTTTATTATTATCGACTAGCGTAAGTACCCATTATTACAAAGTTTGTAGAAATAATTAAAAGGTTAAAAGCTAAAAATAATCTGCTGATCTTTAATGTAATCAGTGATATTATTATTTTTATTATGATTATTATTATTATTATTAGAGGTTGAAGTCCACGTACGTGTCCGTGTGTGTTTCTGTACAGCAGAACTCTCTGTCTAACTTATTAATAGACAGAAATGACATTCTGTAAGGTTGAGTATCTGACGCCTTGTTTACACTAAGTTGTCCTTCTTTGGTGCTCAGACAAATACACTCCCTGTTCGGTAATCGGAGAGAGAATCACAGATGAGAAATGGAAAAAGTAGATCAGATAAAGATGAAGTTTTGTCTTAAAACGACTCCAGCGTGTTAAAATTCACTTATACCACTTCAGCGCTGTTATTTCAGACAAAGTGAAAATATGAAGTTTCATCAAATTCCAGTCTGTTCGTGATGCTGTGACAAAAATCTTGCCAGACAGACAGACAGAATTTTTTTTTTCTGGTTTCAGGTCCTTCAGTGTATGAAACGTAAATATATCATTGCAAGGCCGAGTTCTGACCACATGTACAGACAAAAACGTCCTGTTTACGTCAAAATGGATATAGTGGATATACTGTAACTGCCTCTATGATGGATTAAACTAGAAAACAACAAATGAACACACGTGCACATGTACAGAGTCTAATAAACATTTTTATTAGATCATTTTATAAATAAATTATGCTAAACTTCTTACATCTTTGTATTCAATGAGTTATAGGATAAAATGAAATAAAGACAAAACAAGGACCAGATTTACTGAAAATATTGATCATATTACAGTTCTGGTTCTCACCAGCAGGTGTCGTCAAACCGTCTCGTCTATTCACCGCACATGAGATTTGTCATATCTAATTTTAGAAATACGATAAACCCGTGATAAAGATATTGAGCATACGGAATGCGTAATTCGCTGAGTGAGAATAAGATTCGTACATGATTTTGATTTTGATTATTATTCGAACGTTATATTATTAGACCCTGCGCACTGATTCATGCTCTGAGACGCTGAAGATTTTATTGTCGATGCTCAACATTTGTCTTTGGTTCACTCTGCAGTTAATAAAGTGTGTAAGTGAAAATAATGACATCGTTCCTGAGAACTCGATCAAGGTCGAGTCAAAACATGAGTCATAACGAAGCACCAACCCCCAGACCTGCGGGTAGAGACCCATTTACACACACACACCAGGCCCGACACCACCGGCACTGTAGCTAGAACCATGCTAAAACACACACACACACACACACACACACACCTTTTACTGCCCGCCCATAAAAGTGTTTTATAACATATCTTGTAATGCAGCGCATTAAGGTTGCCTGTTGTTGTTTTGTTCAAGGTCACATCATCTCTCTCTCTCTCTCTCTCTCTCTCTCTCTGTTCTGTCTGTTCTCTCTAAGAATGCTTTTAGTTCTCCAACGTTCTCCACCGGTGATGTCCTGGAGATCACATTCATCACCAACAACTAGAGAACAAGACAACAGTTAAATCAGCAATTAAATCAGTGCCATTTTCTAAATCCTAATTTCACGTATCCAGCATTATACATGGGTTCTTTAATGGTTCTTTAGATAGTTTAAGGCTCCACTTTGGACCCTGTATGATAAAATAACTGATCAACTTATCTTTTCTAAGAGTATCATAAGAGACAGTACGTCTCCACTCTTAGAAATATAAAACTTTTAGGTTCTCCAAAGGTTCTTCATATAATTAAAGCTTTTCAGAAAGGTTCGACATCAAACTCCAGCCTAATAGCACCAATTAATCAACCTTTAATGAGTTAACTGTGGAAACAGACATCAGTTCTAGAAAATACGTGACTACCCTTAGGGAAAAAATGGCAGCCGAGAGTGTCCAGGGTACAGCCTGGAGGCACACATACTGTACACTATGGGCAAATTGGGAACCACACCTAGCCTAATCTGGATGTTTTTGGGAGGACTGTGGGTGGAAACCAGAGGAAACCCACCAAGCACAGGGAGAACATGCAAACTTCATGCACACAGACCTGAGACAGGAATCGAACCCAGACCCTGGCGGTGTGAGGCCACAGTGCTAAGCACTACACCACCGCGCCGCCTCCATCGTGTTCTTCTTCTGGAAAACAGGCCCCTCAAGGTTGCATTTTACAGTTATGTTTAGAATCATAAACCTCATTTCTACAACATCTGGAATATTTCTAGTTTCCAAACATATTTATTTAGCAAATGATGTAGGAATAAGCTTTAAGAGATTGTTGTAGGACATTACAGGAACATTATCTTTGAGATGTTCTAATGATCTAATCTTCCACCTGCTGCTTACAGTATCCGTGTCGCTGGCTAAACTGCCTAGCTAATCTTTTGCACGTTTATGTTTTCAGCTAGCGCTAGCTAAGATCAGCCTTACAGTCGAACTCTTTTAGCTTTAACTGAAAAGGTTCAAGTACGATCACTAGAGTTCATTTTTAGAACTTTGCTCCAACTTATATAATTTTTTAAAAACATGTAGTAGCCTCGTCATTGTTTGGCTGCTTAGCAATGCTGCTAGTTACACTATACTGTAGGTTTGTGAGTGATGCAAAAACATTTATATTAAGAACTTAATAAAAATATGCCATCAGCTTTCGTATAGTGTTAACTTAAAATAATTTCAGCTTGTCCATGTCCAGGCATTCAGAGTGAGAAAGTGTGAACGTTAGCAAACATGAGGTTCATCGCGGCGATCTGTGCATGCAAATGAAGCAAAGGCGAAAGTTCACATGGATTTATAGCTCACATTGTGTGCCGTGATGAAGGCCTGCAGACGTGCGTCTTCCTCCGTGTTTCACACTGAAAATGTAAATCCGTATGCATACGTGCATCAAGGACAATGTCCATAACTCTGAGACACACAAAGGAGAATGTATATGCATATACAGTATATATATGTTTATATGCCTCTGGTAATTTCATTACGTAAAAAGGTTGTGTGTTTAGTGCTGGGATGAGACACAGAGGAAAAGAAGGTGTGTGTGTGTGTGTGTGTGTGTGTGTGTGTATGCAGAGGGCATCCTCTGTCAAAGGCACACATACACACACTTAGCATGTAGCGCATTAAATAAACAGGAGAGGCTCTCATGCTAATCCACGCGTTCAGCAGCTCGGCTTTAACGCGCTTCACTTATGCACAGGGAGACCAAGCAATCTCAATAATTATAATATTTTAAAGAAAAGGTGAAGTCGAGGGGATTTGAGCAAAAACACATGCGCACCCACCCACACACACACACACCAAATTGCTGTACATTTAATAATAATCACTTATAATAATAAATAAATAAATTAGCAACAGAAATTACAGAATTATATTGTAGGTATAATGATTAGAACGCTATATTAATGTTTTCTTAGATAGTTTCAAAACTATTGGAACCACTACGCTCAGATGCCAGTAACACTTTAAATATCTTGAGCCCTGGTACAAGCTTTGACTCTTTTTTAAAATAATTTTTAGGTTTGCTCATATGCAGTAGAAATAGTTTTCAGTACCGACTGTATGTTTTACAAATTTGTGTTGTGACGTGGTCCAGGCAAAATGTTAAAAATGTGAATAAAATCAACAAAACAGTACATATTGTCATGAAATACAGTATGAATATATTTGCAATAATTATGGATATCATTAATGGAGAGAAAATGATGTAAAAAATGGGAATTTACATAAACATTTGAAAGAAAAATCTAAAAGTAAAAAAAAAAAAGACTACAATTCTTTCTTCTTCTTCTTCTTCTTCTTGATCTTTTAGCAATTCTTTAGTAGTAAAAAGAAAAAATAGATCTGACTTAAAAAAAAACTTAATCCTGTTTTTTTTAACTGCACTTGAATCACTTACATGGTAATTAATAAAAGAAAATGTCAGGTTGTCAGCAATAATAATAATTAAAAAAAACCCTAAGCTAGTAAATAATTAGAACAACAAGAATAATAATTACAGCATAAAAATTTACAGTATTTCAGTCTGACTTTGTTTGTTTTTTTTTGTTTTACTTTTACTTTGCATAAGAAAATACACCTTTAATTAATGGATTTTTTAAATTATTTGTCACTCTGTGAATTTCTTAAAAATAAATAACTAAATGATTTTATAAATAGATTTAAACTATTTTTTTTTCACCTGGTGGCTAATTTTCTTTCATTTGAAGAGCCTAATTCTTAAAAGAAAAATCACCAGATATGAAAGTAAATTTTTTGCTCATCATTTCCTCTGATGTAGAAGCTCTTGTCTTCAGTCCTGTCTCCCCGGGGTTTTCTCCTTTTTACCTTTTGGTGTATCTGATAGAGCAGCATCATGTCTTTTTTTTATTTTTTGTTGCCTCTATTAAGAAATGAGTCTGCTTTGTGCTCGGATGTGCTCGGAGCCTGTGGATGAACATAAAGCTGATTTCCTCCTGGCTGCTCACTGAGCGAGAGCTTTTCTCCAGCGTGGCCTTTTGAACTTGGACTCGTCCCTCGAGACCAGGCTTTGAACTGCTCGGCTGCAGGGACATCAAAACGCTCTCAGCTGGGATGAGCAAATAATATAAAACAGCGACGAAATAAATAAATAAATACAAAAGTTGACGTATGGAGCTGCTTGTAAAAAGCGTGTAGGGAGATATTTATTCTGAACAATAAAGCTTTTTTGGCTTCGTGGTCGGCTTTGAGAAAGAAGGCGTATTATATCGAGATTAAGAGGTAGCACTTAAGCTTCTTCAAGTCTGAAATAAAATCAGTGGAGATTTTATAAAGCTGGCTTTTCAACCTACAGCATGCATTGTGCATTGACCTGATCACGAGGAATAAGATTACTCAGCAAAAACATTTATTATTTAGCAAAATGAACTAATTATTAGTTCACATGTAGTATTAAATGTACTGTATTTCACAATGTATTAAAGTTCTGAATAATTTGTTCTGTTAGAAAATGAATCGATTTGAAGGTTAAAGCGTGATTTTGCATTGTCTTTTGCCATGTTTATCGATACCTAACATAGATGCTATACAGTTGAAATTTATCTAATGCTTCTTATTATAATAAGTAATAAATTAACAATGAACCAAATATAAGATATTTAAGCTTATTTCATTTACACAGTTGTTAAGCATAAGTTTGTTCTATTGGACAGATAAATTTGGACATTAAATAAATTTATTGAAGTGTATTGAAATAAATGTTTATATGCTTAACAAAATCACAAGAAATTTAGAGTTTAGCAATATCAGCTTTAGAATATCAGCTCATTAACTTTCGGGTTCCGGGTCGAATCCCAAATAGCTAGTGCACTTCAGTCTATCCCTTGTTCCGCACTCCAAGTAGTGCCCTTGATCAGGGGTTAGAGAGAGAGAGACAGAATCGCTTGGTTACATGTTCGTGTTTGTATTTGCTGCTTCCAGTATACAGTATACTACTATGTACTACACACACACACACACACACACACACACACAACCCCCATTCTACTAATAAGCAGCCTGCCATATTCCATGATGTGGAAATCATGCCAGTATTGATCAACCAGGGTATCTTTTTGTATGTGTGTGTGTGTGTGTGTGTGTGTGTGTGTGTGGCGAGGAGGGGTATGGTGAGGGCCACACGGCACAGACACTTCAGTCTATTGGATTGAGATTCCCTCGCTATTTAAGGGTCAGAGATCGGGACGCTGAAGCTACACACGCCTCTGTGATCAATATCACTGCTGCACTCATACCCTCTGTGTTTATTCACCATAAATTCAGCACACACACACACACACACACACACACACTTCACGCATCACCTGAGAGCGATGAGACGCTGGAGATCTTCAGTTTAAGGCATTGCTTGCTTGCTAGAACGGCTGCATCAGTGCAAAATCCTAACATTTAATAAACCGAATATACTTCTGATAGACAAGAACATTAGAAGAAATGTGGTTTGGAACTGCAGTACAGTATGTGCACCACCAATAAGTCATGAAACGTTAATGACTATTACATGACGTATAACTATTGAGATGGTGTTTTCTGTATGAGGGATGTTTATGGAAGGAGTCTCCAGTGTCAGAGGTAAAGCTGTAACTTTTCAACATCTTCAGGACCGAGCATTTTAATTTTACAGTGTATGTTTTTTTTTTTTTTGTTGTCTTAGTACCAACTGCATATTTTTTTTTTACTGTTCTAACATTTCCTCGACATCCTACTGTATTTAATTCAATTAAATTCAGTTTTACAGTACTGCTTTTCCCGGTTATTGTCACAAAACAGCTTTACAGGATCAAATGAAAATTATGGAAATGTGTATGAAATATGAAAAATGCGTATGAATCAAAATGATCAGGATGTTTAACTTAATCTATTTAAATGTTTTGAGTGGTTTTAAATGCAAAAATATGATTATATTGTTGGAAATTGGTAATATTGGCATTATTTTTGGGTGGCTGGAACGGATTATCTGCATTTACATTATTTCCTATGGGAAAATGTGTTTCACAATATGAACGTTCACTGTAAGAACTCCTCTCCTCCAGAATGGATGAAATTAATATCCAGAGGTACCGCTGTAAGTTTATAAAACGTTTAGGTATCGGAATTTCTTATATATGATATTTTTATTGGTAAAATAAATATTTTTGGAGATCTCCTGTACCACTATCCTTCACATAACCTTCACACTTCATTTGCATATGGGATCCAAACAACCTGCTCCATCACCACACACACACACACACACACACACACACACACACATGCATTCCTACGCCCTGATATAGGGGATGAGGTTTCAATGAACACAGAGGTCAGGGACGAGCAAACTCTCCAATCCACTCCGTTATTAGGGAAATAAATAACTCAGATCAGAACTGAACCCTGAACATCGAACTCTTACCTCTGCTGAAATTTATCTTTTTCCCCTTCATCTAAATCCATGCTTCTTTCTCTGTGTGTGTGTGTGTGTGTGTGTGTGTGTGTCCATTAGGACAATGAGATAGACGAGACCACTCTGCATATGCAATATACCATTTAACAGACATACACACACTCACACACCTCCTCCATCAACCTCACCTTCTTACACATCCATATATGTATTAACATATTACTGTTTTACAACTGTGTGTGTGTGTGTGTGTGTGTGTGGGCTACAAGAGTGTTAAATTATACACCTCAAAAAAAAAAAAAAAAGATAGGAATACACTTAGTCCCATATGTCCACGTGTTCCCTTATTTTATTTATTTATTGATTAATTTTGTGCAGTATATATTTAAACGGTGTAGTGGGATTCATTTCCTCAAAGTATGTCCTCTTTGTTCGGAGAATATAGTTTAATAAATTATATATGCTACAAAAATATTTGCAAAGTACTTAATTAATTGAGCATTATAGTTTATTTCCTGTATATCGTATATTCTGTGTACTATAGTACTAATAATCATTCATTCAGTTTATATACCGCTTTATCCTGTATATCGGGTCACAGGGGGACTGGAGCCTATCCCAGGAGACTTTGGGCAGGGGGGGGGGGGGCTACGGTACATGCTGGCTGGGGTGCCAATCCATTGCAGGGCACACACACATACTGTACACACACACACACACACACACACTACAGGCAATTTGGGAATGCCACTGTGAGAAGGAACGGGAGTACACGGAAAAAACCCACCAAGTACTAGGAGGTGCATTTATTTAAGACCCCGAGGTGGGAATCGAACCCAGACCCTGGAGATGCGAGGCAACAATGCTAACCTCTACACCACAGTGCCACCTCTACTGTAATATAAGAGTACAGCAAGAAGATCTTTATTATTTAGATTAATTTCTTTTATTTGCTTGATTAATTAATTCCTCTTAAAATAATTACACAGGACTAAATAATTACAGTACACAAACATTTATTATGGTTTTATAATAATACATTATTATTATTATTATTATTATTATTATTATTACATTGTCATAGAAAGGAAAGTGTTTGTATAATTATTTTTAAAAATACATATATTTTTTTCAAAAATATTAATGTAAATGTGAAGTTAAAAAAAAAAAAGAATTATCCTCACATTCTTAATGTTTCTGTCTTCATTTGTTTATTTGTTAATCTATCTGTGTCTGTCTGTCTGTCTGTCTGTCTGTTTATTTATTTATTTAAACAGCACTAAAATATCCCCGGATCCCCTGGGGACACAAGTATAAAATCCCAGGCTGCGTGATGAGATTTCTTTCACTGCTGTTATTAATCTTCAATAAATACACCTTGACCCGGGATTAGTGACACGGCCTCGAGCTTTCACGCAAGAATTACAGAGTGGGAAAATATAAAATAAAAAGAGAACTGCCCGTATCATGAAAGGACATTTCAGTAATTCCCAGATAGTGAAACATTAAAATTATTAGGCCTTTTCTATATTATATTTAGTTTTGTACTGTTTTCTTTACTGACACATTATTTCAAAATCCGTGCATGGAACAGAAGAAAGATGCACCTCATGGTTTACGATTAAAACATTAACATTTACACAGCGTGCTGTATGAGCTAATGATCTATTTAGACTGTAAAACATTTCCAACTAGAATCCATCCTCTAAACTCTAAACTGTGTTTTTATAGCAGTGGAGTGTTTACAGATGTAGTCATTGTGCTTTGAGCCTATAGAGGGATGTAGATACCTGCATTAATAGGTTAACTACGTGCATTCATGTTCCTTAATGAGCATTATTAGTTAATGCAGACACCTATAGTATAATATTAATAAATGTTAATAATCATGAAATAAATGAAAGGATTTTTTTTGGTCGCCACTTAATTAAAAAACCTGGTATTCTGGCGTCGGTGCAGAATGTTAACGACGTCCTGCTGTCTGATGAAACCGCTGCGAGACCTCGAGTGCAACCTGCCACCTGATTGATTTGTTGTCAGCCGAAAAGCAACACAGTCACAATTAATACAGAGCAAAACGCTTACTGAACAAACACGACACAACAAAATGAAAAGGAAAAAAATAGAGAGAATGCAAATCAGAAAGACAGCATTAGCATGCAGCGTGCAGCGAGACGTGCAGCGAGACGTGCAGCGAGACGTGCAGTAAGACGTGCAGCGAGACGTGCAGTGAGACGTGCAGTAAGACGTGCAGCGAGACGTGCAGTGAGACGTGCAGCCAAAGCAACAAGCTGATGAAGCGATGCACAAAAACATGATGCACTTCTTTATTTGTAGCTTAGAAGAAAAGCAAGACAATTATCTAACAATTACCTAATGTTCATGTTTATTTCTTACATGTTGTTAAGGTGGTGAGACACATGTTCATCATAATTCATGAACAAACTTCACATTTCATCTTTTAATAATTCACTAATAACCCGTTATTAACCTGAAACTGTGGGAAAAACTTTTCCAATAATGCAATAATGCAAATGATTAGTAATCTCTGAAAATGTGAAACCTTTATTTATTTTCCCCCTAACATGTAAGGTTAATACTATAAAAAAAAAATTACTAGTTAGTGGAAATGATTGTTTTAGACTTTTCTGTTTAATGTATGTGTGATAGGATCGGGGTTGTGTCACTAATCCCAGACTCAGGATGGATTTATAGAAGATTAATAACAAACAAAAATGAAAGATTTACAGCCTGTAGCCTGCACACTCCTCTTTTTATTGGCTGGACCTGTGTTTAAAATTCATTACTAAATTAATACAGTGCTTAAATGTAGACCTGATTGTAATAAACAAACAAACAAACAAACACACTTAAAAATATATATATTTTATGTATAGATTTTACAAAAAAATATCGATCCTTAAATTCTGTTCATTATTCAGTTATTAATAGTTACAAAATTCAGTTTATTATATTTTTTCTGGATAAAACATTTTTAACATAATAAACAACTAATAACCAAACAAACACTTAAGTGCTACTATAATTGTAAAGAATCTATCTATCTATCTATCTATCTATCTATCTATCTATCTATCTATCTATCTATCTATCTATCTATCTATCTATCTATCTATCTATTTCTTTTCATCTAAATAAATACTCAGCACTGATACATTATTTATGATATTTTATTTACTAAAACAAACAAATAAATGATCCTATTATAAAACTGTTTATATATATATTTGCTTTAAACTATATTTTTTAAAATGAAAAAGAAATAGAGCAACAACAAGAACAATAATTCCAACCATGCAGTGTACAAATTGCATGGTTTAAACTGTGTGTGTGTGTGTGTGTGTGTGTGTGTGTGTGCCTCTTGACCTACGGGTCACCTTTAGCTGAGAGAACACAGTATGCAAATGAAACGCTAA
Source organism: Channallabes apus (assembly GCA_030522415.1). NCBI lineage: Eukaryota > Metazoa > Chordata > Actinopteri > Siluriformes > Clariidae > Channallabes > Channallabes apus. The sequence goes on along the minus strand of CM060106.1, from coordinate 58,644,222 downwards.
GTAGTGCGCGCGGGCGGCGGCCTGCCTCCTCGGCTCGGCTCGTGTCCCCACAAACACCGACTCGGCCCCCCCACACACACACACACACACCCCTCCACCAGTCTACTGAGCTTCCTGGGACACGCGTGGGCTGAAAGCGCTAAGAGCGAACGCCCTGTGATTTATGACGTGACCCGCTTGTGGCACACAGCATGCTGGGAAAAAACAATCACAAATTATATATTTAAAAGGAAAATATTAAATCTAATAAAATAAAGCACACATGGATGACAAGCATGAATTTCATCTGTCAATCATTTAATTTAAGTTGGTAAACATTTATTACACAGTTATTACATTTTTAGAAAAAAACAAGAACAAAAATTGAACAAGCAGTGAAAAAAACTATGGTTTATTAACACACACACACACACACACACACACACACACACACGATTGTCCTATTCTATCCTTGATAGTCTATTGTCCTTGATAGACTCCTAGTCTATTGGATTTATAAACATTAGTTCTGCATCTTGTTATGCTACACCTCAATTTACCATGTAAACAAACAAACAAACAAACAAACAAACAAACAAACAAACAAATGTCCCCACAAAGGACATTTGGGAAAATTTGCTCCCCACCAAGCTATTCAAAGCATGCACACACACACACACACACACACACACACACACACACACACACATACACACACTATACTCTACAGTAGGATGAGCAATAGCCTCTCTCCACACGGCGGTAATTGGAAAGTGTGGCGGCTGCTGCAGCCATCTGCGGCCTGGATGTGATTTGATTCCCCCCCACAGGGAGCTGTTAACACCTCATAGACACGAGGAGTTCCTCAGGGAGCGCTCAGTGCCGAGAGGAAGCCTAATGAGATCGCTGGTGATTATTGCGTCTTCGAAAAATCAACCGGTGCCATTAGGAGGCTTAATGACGGAGCGCGAGCTCGCGGGCCAGCAGCAGGATAGCACGCTCGAGGACTGAGCAACAAATGCAGTGAAGCAACTGGAAGCTTACTGGTTTCCAATATTGTGACCAGAAAATGGTAAAAAGAAAAGAACAATTTTATTTATTTATTTTTTTTATTCTGCAAAGCTGCTTTGCAACAAAGGCCATTATTGCAGTTACGATTTATTCATTTGTTAATAACATCCTTAAATAATCACACACACACACACACACACACACACAGACATGCAAGGATCAAACAAAAACACCTTATTTTATAACATAAATTTTTTAAAAATATTTTATAATAGTTTTATTTTATAATATATATTTTAAAATAATATTTTAAGAATTTTGTTGCCGTCATTATTATTACGATCACTATTAGTTTCCTTTATTTTCAAATTAAAATAGATGTATTAAAAATGTATTAATAGATAATCATTACCATCCTAAACAGTTTAACGCATTTCTGTGTGTGCAATTCATCATAAACAATTGTTTGTTGAGTTTCCTTTTGCATTTCAACCTTTCCTGTACAGTATCTAACCGGCACATGCAAACTTTAACATATTAAAAGCGTGAAATGGCTAATGAAACATAAAAAATTTACATTTCACAGGGCTTTTCTGAGTCACTATATAAAAATGTTGAGTTTATAGCTTTATTAAAATGAGATTAAATGGACTTCAGGGAGTTCTGGGGTAATTTCCTGTTTGGATTAGCTATGTTGCTGTTTTTCTCCATCCTCCTCTGAGGAAATTACAAATGAAGTATTTGCTGTTTGTCACCAAACTCATCTGATCTTTTTATTTCTGATACACATGTCCATGATTTGTTCTGCAGATTGCAGCTCAGGCTGGAAAAAAATCATTTATATGCGTCTTACAGCTGGAATACCATGTTGCAAATAGAGCGAAATCATATGACCACATAAAGCAGACGTGTGTGTTCTGTTAGACATGTGCTCATTCTGCTATTTTAATCCATAATAATCCGTTATTTTTTTATTGCTTAAGAAATAAATCCAACATGAACAGCGCTACTATCCGAACAACTTAAATTAATTTAAACTTTGCTGTTTTAACAGTAGCTAGTACTGTAGCGGCGTATTTGGTCGTTTATGACCATCCCAACCACCAGGGGGTGCGTCTATACAAAAAGCATTTTTTACTATCATTTCATAAAAAGGTGTCACTGATGTATCAGGCATAGATTGTCTAACAAGAACTGGACAAACCAGCTCTTTGTTTTCTGACGACTGGTTTTGAAGCTCAAATGTGACAGCCTAATTAAATGTTAAGCTAATTTTAATTTATAAAAATATATAATTTTCATGTAATTTTTACATGAAATTCCCAAAAAAACCACCCTATTACTCATCTTATGTCCACCTGAATATTTTTTTCGAAAATACCTTCAATGAACAGACACGCCAAATTGACAGTTTTATTACAAGTATAGATTATTAAAATACTATGAAGTAATTAATATTAATGTTAGGAATTTAGATCTCCTGCAGGCCTGTTTAGCTACTGAATATTTCTTCCTACATTTATAAATTTTTTCTTGTCTTATTATACATCTAATATTTCCTGCGTTAGCTCATTATAATAAAGAAGTTTACTGTTTGACGTTCAGGTCTGAAGCTAACTTAAACATACAGCTACACCTTTAGCCTGGTGTAGACGGCATGCTTCATTATCATCAAGACAAATCTAATGGAAGGGCATTAGGAGTCCCAGAGGGGCACAAAGACTGACATTTAACAAATGAGTCAGTAGGATGAACACCATACACTAATGCGACTCCATATGTCTTTAGACACGCTGTCATTCTCGCTCAGACGGCAAACGGCGGCATCTCTACCAGTTCTCGTCCTCCGTCACCATCAACACAATCTTACTGGAACCTGAAAAGCTATGGAGGTAGAGCGGAAATGTCAAATTATAATACATTTAGGACAAACTGAAACAACACTGATCGATCGATCTATCTATCTATCTATCTATCTATCTATCTATCTATCTATCTATCTATCTATCTATCTATCTATCTATCTATCTATATATATCTCCATCCTCCCTTGTCTCAGGCTTGTATCATTCCGAAATGGCCACCAGCCCGGGCCTATACATTACCTCGCCTTCCTAAGCAGCGTTCAGCTCATTAATCTCCCTCAGATCTCGCTTGTTATCAGTAGTTTAAAAGAGGTGTAGATTAAGCAGGAGTGTGTGTCGCTGCCGTCAGGAGATGGAGATTTTATTCCTTTGTTGTTGCTCTGTTCGGCGATGTTACACTAAATCACACGCTAAATCCATCGCTCGCCTGTTCGCCGCTCGTAATATAACTGTAACGCCTAAAAGCTACAGTGACGTCTGTCACAACATTTGCATATTTATTTACACTCAGGTCTAATTGAAATTTTACATCTGAGCCATCAGCACTCACCCTCTCTCTCTCTCTCACACACACACACACACACACACACACACACACGCACGCACACACACACACACACACACACACACACACACCAGAGGATGTTATTCATTAACGGCGTGTGTTAATTGATTGTTTATTCATCAGAGCCTCTGGATAATACTTTGCATCCCCCTACACACACACACACACACACACACACACACACACACACACACACACTCCTTCAGGGCTCCATTAGGTCAGACTGGTGGCCATGACGTGTGGGACCCTGGGGAAGTGTTAACGCCAGGCCTGATTTACTCACACCATCTGACACTCTACCCCCACCCCTCAGACACACGCACACACACACACACACACACACACACACACATAGAGGCAACCGGTGGTAATCTGCTTAACTCTGTCCTTCACAAACACCCACACACACACACACACACACACACACACACACACACTACATCATTACAATGTTAAAATTAATATTAGTATTAATTTATTGCAATAATAAAACCTTATTTTAATTCCTATTCCTTCATTTGTTTCTCCTCTCTAGCGCGTATCTTGTGTACCAGGTCCGAGGCCCGATACACTCTGGACAAGGTGCCAATCAATTGCAGGGCTCCTACTATTACTACTAATACATCTTCTTCTACTTCTATTATACTTTTACTCTTACTTTTACTACTATTACCACTCCGGATATTACTCCTACTCCTACTAAGAGTGCTACTACACATACTGCTAATTCTTATTACTGTCACTGGTGTTAATATTACTTCTACCATTTAAACATTACTATCATCATTCTATTAACACTCATGCTGATATTATAAATGCTAACAGTCTCACTCCTCCTCCTTTTATTACTACTCATAATCCTTATAATTCCATTAATACTAATACTCTTGCATTTACTCTTGATGCTATTAATATTTCTACTCCTAATCTTGCTCCTTTTTGTTTTATAACTTCCACTCCTACTATTAGTGCTGTCTTTTACTCTTACTTTTAATATTATTCTTGTTTCTAATTCTAATCTTACTTACGTCTACTTTACCAGACCTAATATTGCTCCCATTACTGTTATTGTCACTAATTTCTATTACTACTAATACTACTAATAATCATACTCCTACTGTACATCTGTTAATACTATGACAAATTCTGATCGTACTCCTTTTTCTTCTTCTTTGTCTTTCGGCTGTTCCCTTTCAGCGGTCGCCACAGCGAATCATCTGCCTCCATCTAACCCTATCCTCTCCATCCTCTTCTCTCACACCAACTAACTTCATGTCCTCTCTCACTGCATCCATAAATCTCCTCTTTGGTCTTCCTCTAGACCTCCTGCCTGGCAGTTCCAACCTCAGCATCCTTCTACCGATATATTCACAATCTCTCCTCTGAACATGTCCAAACCACCTCAATCTGGCCTCTCTGACTTTATCTCCAAAACATCTCACATGGGTTGTCCCTCTGATGAACTCATTCTTGATCCTATCCATCCTTGTCACTCCCAAAGAGAACCTCAACATCTTCAGCTCTGCTACCTCTAGCTCTGCCTCCTGTCTTTTCTTCAGTGCCACTGTCTCTAAGCCGTAGAGCATTGCTGGTCTCACCACTGTCCTGTACACCTTTCCTTTCATTCTCGCAGATACTCTTTTATCGCACAACACACCTGAAACTTTTCTCCACCCATTCCAACCTGCCTATACTCGTCTCTTCACCTCCTTTCCACACTCTCCGTTGCTCTCGACAGTTGACCCTAAGTACTTAAAGTCCTGCACCTTCTTTACCTCTGCTCCCTGTAGCCTCACCGTTTCCTCTTGAGTCCCTCTCATTCACACACATGTATTCCGTCTTGCTGCGGCTAACCTTCATTCCTCTGCTTTCCAGAGCGTACCTCCACCTCTCCAAATTTTCCTGCAAACATCATAGTCCATGGAGACTCCTGTCTAACCTCATCTGTCATCCTGTCCATCACCAGAGCAAACACAAAGGGGCTTAGAGCCGATCCTTGATGCAGACCCACCTCCACCTTGAACTCTTCTGTCACACCTGCAGCACATCTCACCACTGTCTTACAGCTCTCATACATGTCCTGCACCACTCTAACATACTTCTTTGCCACTCCAGACTTCCTCATACAATACCACAGCTCCTCTCTCGGCACCCTGTCGTACGCTTTCTCTAGATCTACAAAGACACAATGCAACTCTTTATTACCTTCTCTGTACTTCTCCATCAGCATCCTCAAAGCAAATACTGCATCTGATGTACTCTTTCTAGGCATAAAACCATATTGCTGCCCACAAATGCTCACCTCTGCCCTTAACCTAGCTTCCACTACTCTTTCCCACAGCTTCATTGTATGGCTCATTAGCTTTATACCTCTGTAATTGCCACAGCTCTGCACATCTCCCTTGTTCTTAAAAATCGGCACCAATACACTTCTCCTCCATTCTTCTGGAATCCTCTCACTCTCCAAGATCTCGTTAAACAAACTAGTCAGAAACTCTACTGCCACCTCTCCTAAGCACTTCCATACCTCCACAGGTATGTCATCAGGACCAACAGCCTTTCCACTCTTCATCCTCTTCAACACCCTCCTCACCTCACTTTTACTAATATTTCCTACTTCCTGCTCCACAACAGTCACCTCTTCTACTCTTTGTTCTCTTTCGTTTTCCTCATTCATCAACTCCTCAAAGTACTCCTACCATCTTCCCATCACCCTCCTGGCATCTGTCAGTACATTTCCATCTCTATCTTTAATCACTCTAACCTGCTGCACATCCTTCCCATCTCTATCTCTTTGCCTCGCCAACCTGTACAGATCCACCTCTCCCTCCTTACTGTCCAGCCTAGCATACAAGTCCTCATATGCTCTTTGTTTGGCCTTTGCCACTTCTACCTTCACCTTACGCTGCATCTCCCTGTACTCCTGTCTACTCTCTTCAGTCCTCTCAGAGTCCCACTTCTTCTTAGCTAGCCCCTTTCCCTGTATACAATTCTGGACTTCCTCGTTCCACCACCAAGTCTCCTTGTCCACTTTTCCCTTACCTGATGATACCCCAAGTACCCTCCTACCTGTCTCCCTGATCACATTGGATGTAGTTGTCCAGTCAACTGAAAGAACCTCCTGACCACCCATAGCCTGTCTGAACTCCTCCCCAAAGACTACACAACATTCTTCCTTTCTCAGCTTCCACTTTCCCAGCATAACCACTAACAACATTGAACATCACACCATCAATTTCCAGCTTCAGACTCATCAACCTGTCTGATACTCTCTTCACCTCTAGAACATTCCTTACAAACTCCTCTTTCAGAATAACTCCTAGTCCATTTCCTTTCCTATCCACACCATGGGAAAAAACAATTTGAACCCTGATCCTAAGCTTCTAGCTTTGCTACCTTTCCACCTGGTCTCCTGGACACACAGTATATCCACCTTCCTTCTCTGCATCATATCAACCAACTCTCTTGCCTTCCCTGTCATGGTCCCAACATTCAAAGTCCCTACTTTCACTCCTAAACTCTTGCCTTTCCTTTTCTCTCTCTGCTTTCGAACACGCCTTCCTCCTTTCTTTCTTCGACCAACAGTAGCCCAGTCAACAGCGGTCGTTGTTAACCCGGGCCGCGACCGATCCGGTATGAAAATTATATTTCTGATTCGCATCATTAATTTGGCAAATGTTTTTACGTCGGATGCCCTTCCTGGCACAACCCTCTGCATTTACCCAGACTTGGGACTGGCACAAGAAGACACTGGATTGCCCCCCCCCCCCCCATGGTTGCATTATTGCATGGTTGCAATATGCATTGCATATACTGATCGTACTCCTACTCTTATTATTACTTCTAATGTTCTGAGTACTACTAGTATTAGGAGCTGTAATATTGTATCACTATTCCTGCTGTCTTATCACACTTAATATTACAATTATAAACAAATAATGTAATTGTCAGCACTATTACTCCTAATACTTCTAATGTAACTGTACCACAGCCTTACTTGTACTAATACTTCTAAGTGTGTTCTTACTTATAATACTATTAAAATTACTACTTCTAATCTTATTACTGATCCTAATCTTACTCTTACTGTACTACTACTACTACTAATACTACTTTTCCTATATTACCTCAACTACATTTACCCAATTTTCTCAGTATTACTGCTGTTATTACTTACATTTCTCTGTTATTAACAAGATCTCAGAGCCTATTGAACTTTCAAAATCTCATACTCCTTCTACTGAATTATGTGAAGATTTTATGCTCTTTTTTAATAAGAAAATTGAACTGGTCCACCAGCAAATGGTTCCACCCAGCTCTGATCTTAATATTTCCTCTGGTCAATCGCTAAGGGCTGACTATACCTTTTCTACTTTTATATTACCAACTGAGGAAGAAGTTTGTTATATTATACATAAATCTAAATCTGTTACATGTCAACTGGACCCTCTATCGACTCACTTAGTTAAAATTGGTCTACCTTTCTTATCTTCCTTAATTATAGACATCATGCCTCCATCACTTCTTTCCGGTATTGTTCCCATCGGTTTTAAGGCAGTGCTAACTCCAATCCTCAAGAAACCAGTCCTTGACCCAAGTAAATTCGAATTTCTATTTCAAATTTGTCGTTCTTGACCAAAACTCTTGAAAGGATTGTTACTTCCCAGCTCCGTGATTATCTTTCCAGTAATAGCCTTTTTGAAAGGTTCCAATCTGGCTTTCGTTCTCAACATAGTGTTGAGACCGCACTAGTGAAGATATCAAATGACTTGCTGTTGGCTGCTGATTCTGGACTTTTATCGATTCTTAAACTCCTTGATCTTAGTGCCGCTTTTGATACTGTCTCACACACCATACTATTGAACAGATCTGGAATCTTTTGGTATAGCCCTTTCTTGGTTTCATTCCTATTTTTCTGGTCGCACGCAATTTGTACAAATTAAACAGTTTCAATCAACCACTACTCCAGTTGTCACTGGTGTCCTTCAGGGCTCCGTGCTCGGACTTCTCCTGTTTCTTATCTATCTTCTTCCAATAGGGAGCATATTTAGGAAATATGGCATTCAATTTCACTGTTATGCAGACGATACCCAACTCTATCTCTCCTCTAAACCTTCCATGATGTCTCTCCCTTCTGCTCTTGTTGAGTGCCTTGAAGAGTTAAAGGCTTGGTTTTCAAACAATTTTCTTAAATTGAATAATAGTAAAACTGAAATTCTTCTTGTCGGCACAAAATCAACATTACAGTAGGAAAGGCAAACATTTCTTCTGTTTTAATTGACAATCTTAATGTTCCTTTATCCAAACAGGTCAAAAGTTTGGGAGTCATCTTTGATCAAACACTGTCATTCGAAGCCCATATTAATAGTGTTACCCGCTCAGCATTCTTTCATATTAGGAATATCAATCGTTTACGTCCCGCCCTTTCAACGAAGAATACGGCTATTCTTGTGCATGCTCTTGTTACATCGAGAATTGATTATTGCAATGATTTATTTTATGGGATTCCTTCAAAAATACTTGATAAATAGTTAGTTAGTACAAAATGCTCAGTTAGTACAAAATTCTGCTGCTCGGGTCATATCCAAAACTTCTAGTTTTCAACACATCACTCCCGTTTTGCAAAATCTGCACTGGCTCCCTGTTAAATACCGTGTAGATTTTATGGTTCTACCTTTAACCTACAAAGCACTAAACAACTTGGCACCTTCATATCTTTTGGACACGTACACGGACAGGTTCTATGGGGTCTCGAGCCTTTGGTTATGCCGTACCTTTTTTATGGAACTGACTTCCTGTCGAGGTCCGCAACAGTTCAAGTCTCCCAGTTTTTAAATCTCGTCTAAAAACGTTTGTTTAGGCAAGCTTTTATGTAATGCAGTTTTTCTGTCTGTTTTGTTTTTAATCACTGTTCTTATACTTTGACTGTAAGGTGTCCTTGAGTGCCATGAAAGGCACCATTAAATAAAATGTATTATTATTATTATTATTATTATTATTATTACATTTACATTTAGGCATTTGGCAGACGCTCTTATCCAGAGCGACTTACATTGTTATCTCATACTTCTAATTACTTTACTTCTAATGTTACACCTAATATTTTGTTTTAAAAACGTGATTATGAACTTTTATGTAGTTTTTACATTCTGATTAAATGTCCATGTAAATCTATTCATTAAAGTTTGTAAATGTAAATATTCCAATTTTACAAATTTGACAGAAACCTATAACTTATTATTTAACTATTTGCTTTTTACATTGCTTACATATCTTTTCTTAAGTTGAAATTCTGTTCTGTGAAATTTTATTTTTATGTTGATCTGGAAATTCTTTATATCACTGTACATCTGTTCTCATCCTCCTGGACCTGTCAGCTGCATTTGAGACGATGAACCACAAGATTCTATTATCTATTCTTACAAACCTTGGAATTTGTGGAACAGTGTGGCAATGGTTTGCTTCTTACCTAGAAGATAGGTCATATGAGGTAACATGGAGGGGATCTACATCTGCCCCACGTAGACTCTCTACTGGTGTCCTACAGGGCTCAGTACTTGGTCCTCTTCTGTTCTCCCTCTATACCCGGTATCTTTGTAAAGTCATATCATCGCATGGATTTTCATATCATTGTTATGCAGATGACACCCAACTTACTCTCTCCTTTCCTCCATCTGACACTCAGGTTTCCACCTGGATCTCAGCATGTCTGGCAGACATCTCATCCTGGATGGCTGCACATCAGCTAAAGCTCAATCTGAGTAAAACTGAACTGTTGTTCATCCCTTGTGACTCATCCCCAGGTCAAGACCTTGTGATATCCCTGGACAACAACCAAATCACTCCTTCAGCCACTGCCCGCAATCTTGGGGTAACCGTGGACAATCATCTGTCATTTTCCCCACACATCGCTAACCTTACTCGCTCTTGTAGATTTCTTCTTTCCAATATCAGAAGAATTCGCCCATTTCTTTCTTCACAGGCTACTCAGGTGCTTGTTCAGTCCCTTATTATTTCAAGACTGGACTACTGCAACTCACTCCTGGCAGGTCTGCCTCTGTCCACGATTCGTCCTCTGCAACTGATCCAGAATGCAGCAGCACGTTTCGTTTTTAACCTCCCCAAGTTCTCCCACACCACCCCACTCTTCCGCTCCCTGCACTGGCTTCCTGTAGCTGCCCGCATCAAATTCAAAATGCTGATGCTTGCCTACAAAGCTAAAAATGGCCCTCTCTGCTCTCTGCTCTAATCACACCACGCACTGCACCACGTTCCCTCCGATCCTCCAGCACTGCTCGCCTCATCCCACCATCTCTCAGGGATCGAGGGCGGCATTCATCCAGGCTCTTTTCTGTTCTGGCACCTAGGTGGTGGAACGAACTTTCTCTAGATGTCCGTACAGCAGAGACTTTGACGACGACTCAAGACGCATCTGTTTCTCCAGTACTTGGACTATTAATTGTACACACATAAGCGCCTTTTAAAAAAATACATGTGTTGAATTTTTTTTTGTGATATAAGGTCGTTTTCGACCTTAAATTTCAAATGAGCATATCTTCTCTTCCTGTGAAAATCCCATTAAAATTTGGTTCAGTAGTTTTTACATGGTGCATGCACAAACAGACAGACAAACAGACAGACAAAAAAAAAAACATTATTTGTTCTTGATGTGTTCTATTACTCATCTTACATCCCCCAAAATAAAAATATCTTCAACGTACAGACATGCGAATTTTACAGCTTTATAATATGTATAGATAGATTTTATGTGATTTCATTTTATTGTTGTTAGAATTACTGCTAGTAGTTAATAGACACCAGCCGCCATTGCGATCATTTGCTTACGTCAGAATGCATGAATGAAGGTACGTTTAGTAGAGCACACGGGATAATCTACCTTGTTTTTCCCTTGGCAGGTTCACCAAGAGGTCATTCAGGGGGCGGAATCCAGCTCGGCTTTGCCTGCGTGGCTTATTCACACCTGTCAGGCAGAGAAAGATGAGGAGGAACATCAGGTTAGGAGCTGCTGTGTGTAAACCGGACACTCAGTGACAAATCCACCATGACCACACACACACACACACACACACACGTCTACGTAAAGTGAACAGACACAGCTCAGATCAGACGTCCTTTCACTCGTCACTCACCTCCGGTTCTCTGCTGTTGACTTTCCCAGGCCTTGAATGACAAAGACGCCGGATGGTTTCCTCCACGCTACATCGTGTTAAGCCTCGTCCTGTTGTTTGAGGGTTTTGGAGAAAGGAACGAGGAATCTGAGATCAGCACCTAAGACAGTTCAGGAGGAATAATTTAGTTACAGAGAATATTTTAACAGCGTTAGCGTGATTACATCTGTAAAATGATCCTCCGTTTAGTCACAATTCAATTATGTTGCCAAATATGATTAAACCCAAACATTAATGTTACTAAATTCGAGAATGTGGATGGAAGAACATCACTGACGTTAGTCGAATATTTCATGTTTATACCTGCTTCAGTATCAATATGAACTTAATGTTTTACCAAAAAAAAAAAAAAAAAATTTCTTAAGTACATTTATTTAGCAACTTCTAGTCTTTTAACTTCTAGTTTTACTGACACTATTTTTACTATTACTATACTGATGGTGTTATGATAAACTAATTAATAATTGTTACTAATATTATTTCTATCAATATCATCATTACCAAAATTGTTCTCCTTATCATAGTTATCTTGTTTATATTATTTGTTCTAAAATGATGACTATTAATCCTACAGCTACTATTTTATCCACACCTAATATTACTCATCACACCTACTCCTATTACTAGTACCATCACTACCACGACTACTCCAACTATTACTGCTGCAGCTACTGTACAGTATATCACTAGTTATAATATGACTTCTGCTTTTATCATGACTACCACAAGTAATATAACAGCAGCTGCTACAGTAATAATAATAATAATAATAATAATAATAATAATAATAATAATAATTATTATTATTATTATTATTATTACAAAAGTATTATAAAAGTAATAATAATAATAATACTTTTATGAAGATGACGATGATAAAATTTCCAGAATCAATTAAGTATCTATCTATCTATCTATCTATCTATCTATCTATCTATCTATCTATCTATCTATCTATCTATCTACAAGGATGACTAATACTACTGTACTTTTAGCTCTACTGCCACTATTGCGTTTACAACTCCTACTATTATCATGTTTCTTATTATAACTATAGTCATTTTTTAATACTTTATATTTCTAATATTTATATGTATATAATATGAATAATAATCATGATCTTAATATAATCATGACTTCTACTCATGCAGCTATAATGGTTTTCATTATTACTCCTTATATTACTCACACATTGACTATTACATTTACTCTTATTAGTGACCCTTATTTTTTTTTCCCTCTAGGTCTGTAATTACTATATTTTACTCCTCATATAAATTTTTCTATTACATTCTCTACTGCTATTACCATGAGTAGCATGACTACTACTACTTCTAAAACTATTACTATCTTTAGGATTGCTGGTACTTATACCGGCAATTCAGTACATGGTATCAGATCTGAATTAAACACATTCATATATATTATGTACTATATTTATTTAAATAAAATATATTAGTGATGTGTTTGGGTTTCATATTAGGGTAGTTTTTGTTTCTCTAAACAAGGGAAAAACTATGTATTTTGGGAATAAATACTTGTGACAGTTCGACTCTTTAGCTTCCTTAGGACAATTAGACCATACACTCACATTATATTATGTAAAAATATACATTTGAATTCATATTTCAGAATAATAACATAAAAGCTAGGCTGATGTATCACCTGTCATCAGAATACAGAAATATTTGCTATGCAATCCTGTAATTAAATCTATTTTGTTTTTATGGTCAACTGTGTGAATCTGTAAACTACTTAATAAAAATGGTTTCAAATATTCAATGACGTAATTGTATATGCAAACCCCCCCCCCCCCACACACACACAGTAACTGTTTAATCTATTTAATTGAACCTGACTTTGAATAAGTAAACAAATGAGGAAATTCACCGGAGGGCACCTGATCCCCGCCATGCTAATGGATTGGAGATTTCTTTCCCGTCGAGGCGTTTGAGTAAACACGGGCCACTTATCTCCAAATCGGCATGTCGCAGCGTCGTCTGTCTGCATCGAGTTTCTGCACTAAAGAGGGTCTGAACTCTTGATACGGCCTTGGTGAGTCGCCAGAGCTGTGGCGAATTGCAGACTCAGCCAGATCTTTGCAATTGCTCCAGTTCCATTATCTGTGACCTGGTATAAGATCAATGTGATTAATCTCGGAAAATAAGAAATAAACATCCACAAACGACTCGTATGCCAAAGTGGGAATCGGAGAAACCTGGCAGGATCGAGTGGCCGCTGTAACAAACAATGACCTGCATCCTTTTAGTGAATGAGGGAATGAAACCCCTGCCTGAAGCCCCTGGTGAAAATCAGCAACATCACCATCAGCGTCGCTACGTCTTGCTCAGTACGCTAGCCATAATCGTGATGGAATCCACTGAGTAGCATTCGGCTTCTAAATCGAGCTAACATGATATTTCCTCATTTATTTTTATCATGCTGGTTGAATTTTTGTGTTTTAGCGTTATACCTTTAGCTAACGTCATAGCCTGCCTACTTGTACAATCTGCCAATCGCCATTAATGTAAATGTTGTACAGTTGATAAATGATGAGAGAAATGACACTGGATAAATCTGTTTCAAATATTAGCTGCCTTAGCTAATGAACCGAATAATTAAGTTCTGTAAGTTAATAGTTTTGCGCATTTTGAGAATAAGCTAGCTTGCTAAATGGTTAGATGAATAATGACTCAATGAAATACAGATACGATTTTATTTTTATGTTATCACTATCTCACTAGCATTTTAACATATGCTAACTAGCAAAATAATAATAAAAAAAGAAGCAAGCTGTTTTAAACTTCTGGTTAGCTATTTGTTCACAGTGAATTAGCTAAATCAATAGATAAAGCATAGGTAAAGGTATATAAATCCTCTTGAGCATTTTGTGACTCTTTATCTAACAATTCAAAAGACTGAAAATGTTCAATTGAGTCACAATATTAGGCTGTTTCAAGCATTAGCTGGATGTCTTTAGCTATCTAAACCTTGGCTAATTAGCTAAATGGTTGGATAGATAAATGATTAGTATAAATTAAGCTGTTTAAAGCACTCGTTATGTATCTTTAGCTGAACAGGCAAACGGTTGATAGATAAATACTTGGCATAAATGAACGGTATTTTGAACATTAGTGTTTGGGATACTGGTCATTAATTTCCTGGAAACATAATGTTGCTGAGTCTAGACATGAGCGACTGAAGTAACCCCAGATCATAACACTGTCTCCAGAGTCTTGTACAGTGGACACTATATATGATGGAGCATCGTACCCTGACACGCCCATCACTCTGGAATAGAGTCAATCTGGACTCATCAGGTCACATGACCTTTTTCTGTCGTTCCAAGGTAAAATTTTTATGTTCCCAAGCAAACTGAAGCAATTAGTCTGACTGACAAGTGGTTCTCTTAAGGCTATGCAGTTGTTTAGTCCCAGTCCCTTGAGTTCCCTTTGCAGTATGCATGTGAAAATGCTCTTACTCTCACTATTAAACATAACCATCAGTTCTACTGTTGATTTTTTATGATTTGACTTTACTACAATAAGTTGTAGTAATCCTTCCAGGTTTTAACAATGTGTTTTACAGTTTCTTAACCAATTTTAGCATTTTTAGCTATCTTCTTAGTTGTTTTCTTTGCTTGATTCAGGACAATAATTGGGCGCTTCTGAAACAGAGGAACATCGTTGCCACGCCTACAGGATGTCTTCTGCTATGGTTGTGTAAGAACTCCTCACTGCATCAGTTAAGGTTAAATAACCTCTTGCACCTGAACCATATTAAGTACTGCAGTAATTATCTAATGGAAGCTGCTTAACTTTTTGCTTAGATAAATCCAGGTTGTGACTTTTTTTTGGCCGGGTAGTGTGTATGGCTTTTAACTATCTCCTTGTTTACTAAGGGTGCTTTAAAACTAGGCACAATAGATTTGCACCATGCTCAGGAATGATTACTTCTCCCTTCCCACTCCCTGCAAGCCAATGTTCACATTATCATATTGTGATTCTCTGTGTCGGAGTACACTTGCGTGTTCTCCAATACAGCAGGTGTCGGTATGCATCTAGCTGGTTTGCAGACGCCATTAAGCCCAAAGAGAAGAGAATGAGGAAGTCAATCTTTGCGCTATACCTAATATTATTTATAAATCAGAAAAAATATCAAAACCAGCACTCAGATGTGCCTTCCTTCTTTATCAGCAATGGCTGTGTAGGTCAAGAATGAGATTGGCATATGGTTGAACATGAGATGGAACTGTTGATCCTAAACAGTGGTCCATGTCCGTGTTCATGTACAATTATGTTCAAATTTGTTAGGTCTATCTGTCTTGTCTCTGCTAGCCAGTTAACTAGCTAGTTTAGTGTTTCTGTTAATTTATGTTGTAAATGTATGTTGCATGTAGCACCTCTTGGAGAAACGTTGTTTCGTTTCACTGTGTACTGACTGTATATGATTGAAATGACAATAAAGCCTTTGAACTTGAACTTGAACAATTGCATTTTGTATCTGATTTGATCCGTGCCCGAGTATTGTGCTAATACTATAAAGAACATATTTTCAAGTGGACTCGAACCCAGAATGCTTTTGTTCTGGCTGATCAAAATGAGTCAGACTTAAGACTTAAGTCGGGTGTAAGATCTCAGAATGTTTTCCGGCCCTTAATGTGAAAACCCACTTAGACTATACTTAATTTTAACTTGTTTTGTACTTAAAAATTATCCCTATTTAAAAGCTTTAACTTTCTCACTGTAGTCAACTTTCATAATTTACTTTTCAAAGTAACAACAGTGTTAAGGGTTATGATCTGAGGTTGCTTCATGTCTAGGTTCAGCAATATGATGTTTCCAAAAAATAAGGCCAGCTGAATGATAAAATTGTTAATTAAATAACATGCTTAGAAAGAAGCTTTATTACTAGTACACATGATGTGTGAATAAGATCAAGATCTAGCTCAAGATTTCATTGACAAATTTATTAAAGATCTGTATCGCTTCATCATAATCAGAGAGAATAAATAAGACATAAAACATCTTTCACATAAACACTTAGAGGAGCCTTGGAGCTGCAAGCTGAGGCTGAGGAAAAACGAACAAGATACATCCAAAAACACACAAATGAATAGAAGTATCCTATAGAATAACGAGAGTCAACAACTACAGCTCGTCTACTCCTTTTCAGAAAATGCACTAAATGTTTTCGTGACTTCCAAGTAGACTGTATATAAAAATAAAGGATCCACAATGCTGAGTGGTGATATAGCAGATAGACATTTGGCAACAACTGGACACAAAAAAACTGGTGATGTTTACACATAGACATTGAGGGCAGAAATGAAGGATTTTATGAACTTAATCAAAGTCCCATATGACATCTATAGCACATTAATGGAGCAATGTCGTCATACAAATGTCTCTTTTCACTTTACTGCACCATGGATGCCACACGCTGGAGCTCACATGGTTATCTCAGACATCTTAATAAATAAATTTTTTTTGTTTGTTTTTTCAGAATGGTTGATCTTTATGTCACCAAAACAGATCCATTCTCTTAGAAGTAAAAACTGTCCGTAAAATAATAGAGAGAGCAAAAGTTTCTGGATCATGTGTGTGTGTGTTTTTTAGTCTCCATCCGTGAGTCCTAAACTGATACTCATCAGTCCATGCAGACGTCTAAATAATAATGAGTTTGACTTTCCTTCCGTCCCACTCCCGAAGTTGCTCCAAGTCATTCCTATTTCAGTCCCTCAGAACTGGCTGTGATCGACCTCGTCCAGCCAGGAGGCGGGGCTGGCCGGGAATTCCGGGTAACCGCCGCTGCTTCCTGTCGACAGGTCCGAGCTGGGGCCGTTCGGCCCGGCTTGCACCATGCCGTGCCCGCCCTGTCCCACCATGGGCAAGCCGGAGTCAGGGTATACCATGCTGGAGATGATGGGCTGCTGCCGGGGCAGAGGCTGAAGCGACGCAGGCGACTGCGCTAGGCTGTACGGACTGCTCGGATGGATGTCGTGATATTGATCCTGAGAGGGCAGGACAGATCCGTGATCCAGGGTGAAGGGAGCGTGGGCTCCACTCTGACGGCTCAGAGCCGGAGAACTCTCACTCAGACTGCTGTACAGGCTGTTCGAGTGACTCAGCTCAGACATTGGGGGCTCGTCTGCACACAAAGAATGAACGAAAGGAGAATTTTTAGCTTTGAAAATATTAGTGTCAGTTAACAAAGCGTGAAAGGCTTTCAGGAGATTTTCTAAACAGCTACAGATACCATACCTTGCAAAAGTATTCATACCAATTAAACTTTTCTACGTTTTGTTACAAACGTAAATGTATTTTATTGGGATTTTATGTGACAGACCAACACAATGTGGCACAAAACTGTGAAGTGGAAGGACAATAATAAATGGTTTTCAAAATGTTTAACAAATAAAACTCTGAACAGTGTGACTTGCATTTGCATTCAACCCCCTTTACTCTGAGACCCCTAACTAAAATCCAGTGAAATCAATTGCCCTTAGAAGTCACCTAATTAGTAAATAGAGTCCACCTGTGTCGACTTTAATATCAGTAACTTCCCCAATACAGCTGGTCTGTGAAGCCCTCAGAGGTTTGTTAGAGAACATACCAATGAACACACCAGACATATCAGGGATAAAACTGTCCACAGGACACCGATTAGTCGTGACCTCCACGAATCTGTCCTTTACGGAAGAATGGCAAGAAGAAAGCAAATGTTGGAAGAAAGCCATAAGAAGTCCCGTTTGCAGTTTGCGACAAGCCTTGTTGTTCTTGTCACGCTTCCATAAAGGCCAGGTTTGTGGAGTGCTTGACTCGTAGTATACAGTGGTGTGAAAAACTATTTGCCCCCTTCCTGAGTTCTTATTCTTTTGCATGTTTGTCACACTTAAATGTTTCTGCTCATCAAAAACCGTTAACTATTAGTCAAAGATAACATAATTGAACACAAAATGCAGTTTTTAAATGAAGGTTTACGTTATTAAGGGAGAAAAGAAATTTCAAATCTACATGGCCCTGTGTGAAAAAGTGATTGCCCCCCTTGTTAAAAAATAACTTAACTGTGGTTTATCACACCTGAGTTCAATTTCTGTAGTCACCCCCAGGCCTGATTACTGCCACACCTGTTACAATCAAGAAATCACTTAAATAGGAGCTACCTGACACAGAGAAGTAGACCAAAAGCACCTCAAAAGCTAGACATCATGCCAAGATCCAAAGAAATTCAGGAACAAATGAGAACAAAAGTAATTGAGATCTATCAGTCTGGTAAAGGTTATAAAGCCATTTCTAAAGCTTTGGGACTCCAGCGAACCACAGTGAGAGCCATTATCCACAAATGGCAAAAACATGGAACAGTGGTGAACCTTCCCAGGAGTGGCCGGCCGACCAAAATTACTCCAAGAGCGCAGCGACAACTCATCCGAGAGCCCACAAAAGACCCCAGGACAACATCTAAAGAACTGCAGGCCTCACTTGCCTCAATTAAGGTCAGTGTTCACGACTCCACCATAAGAGAGAGACTGGGCAAAAACGGCCTGCATGGCAGATTTCCAAGGCGCAAACCACTTTTAAGCAAAAAGAACATTAAGGCTCGTTTCAATTTTGCTAGAAAACATCTCAATGATTGCCAAGACTTTTGGGAAAATACCTTGTGGACCGACGAGACAAAAGTTGAACTTTTTGGAAGGTGCGTGTCCCGTTACATCTGGCGTAAAAGTAACACAGGATTTCAGAAAAAGAACATCATACCAACAGTAAAATATGGTGGTGGTAGTGTGATGGTCTGGGGTTGTTTTGCTGCATCAGGACCTGGAAGGCTTGCTGTGATAGATGGAACCATGAATTCTACTGTCTACCAAAAAATCCTGAAGGAGAATGTCCGGCCATCTGTTCGTCAACTCAAGCTGAAGCGATCTTGGGTGCTGCAGCAGGACAATGACCCAAAACACACCAGCAAATCCACCTCTGAATGGCTGAAGAAAAACAAAATGAAGACTTTGGAGTGGCCTAGTCAAAGTCCTGACCTGAATCCTATTGAGATGTTGTGGCATGACCTTAAAAAGGCGGTTCATGCTAGAAAACCCTAAAATAAAGCTGAATTACAACAATTCTGCAAAGATGAGTGGGCCAAAATTCCTCCAGAGCGTTGTAAAAGACTCGTTGCAAGTTATCGCAAACGCTTGATTGCAGTTATTGCTGCTAAGGGTGGCCCAACCAGTTATTAGGTTCAGGGGGCAATTACTTTTTCACACAGGGCCATGTAGGTTTGGATTTTTTTTCTCCCTAAATAATAAAACCCCTCATTTAAAAACTGCATTTTGTGTTTACTTGTGTTATCTTTGAATAATAATTAAATGTGTTTGATGATCAGAAACATTTTGTGTGACAAACATGCAAAAGAATAAGAAATCAGGAGGGGGGCAAATAGTTTTTCACACCACTGTATATTACATCCATACAATACATTTGTGTTTGTGATTGTGACGTGACAAAATGTGGACAATTTCAAGGGGTATGAATACTTTTGCAAGGCACTGTACTAACCGAAAGAACAGAATTCATGCAGTTTGAAATGTGATTATTAATTTTGTTTTTTGAGTAACTCTTCTTCTATCACACCTGTGAAAGAGACCTCAGCGTCACTGTCCATGCCTTCCTCCTGAATGCTGTCCTTGTCTGATTTCGAGTTCCCTCTGGATCTCTTCATGCTGCGAAAGTATTGGCCCCACCGCTGTCTTCCCGCATCCTTCTTTAGCCTCTTCTCTTTTGCTCTTCTGTTTTGAAACCACACCTGGAAAAAAGAAATGATGTATTTTACAGACTTCACAAACCAAAACCTTAATCCAAGCATTCCCAAGACACATACGTAGATATCTCACAGTCTGCTGTCCTGCATGAGGCTCTGTCTATGGTTCCTATATTTCTAATTTCAAATGTGATATGTACTGTATATAAAAAAATATATATCGATCCACCCATAGAATCACCCATTTTATACTATGCAGGATCAGCTTTTAAGACATTATTATCAGACGGTAAATGAATTCCTGTCGTCTTCTGCTTGGATTTTATTTTTAAACCTAGTGGTTTTAAGGTGAAGCAATGAGAAGACCATAACAGTGTGACGCCTGTGGCCCTGGAAAGATTTATTGAGGACATAATTAACTTCCAGACAGCTACAAGTTGTCCTTAACCTCAGGAGCAGCCAGGGTTAGACTCCTTAGCTTCCTTCTCGCCACACATGATAAGTGTTTTTACTATTCCAGTTTAGAGGCTGCGCAAGGTCACAAAAACGTGTGATATTGTAATATCAATTCTGTTAAACATTGTTTTCATGGCACTATACTCTCTATTATTCTGTGCGTCAAATGATTTTTCTGCTGTTTAATAATAACATGATTCTCACCTCAACCTTAATTTCACTTTTGTGTGAATAATGGACACTAGAAGTAATTCCACTTTAGGTCTAAGTGTCCTTGTGAAACATAAAATAATATATATGGCCACCGCAGGCCTTTCCCTTGGACAATATGCAAGACTGCCTTTTAGCATTGTTTAACGAGCTCCTCCATTCTTCACTCTCCGAGCTTCACTCGACTCCATTTACTCGTAAATTAAAGCGGCCCGACTGTAACACCCCTTTAAATTCAAGTTTCGCTTTATAGCTGTCTTTCTGCATGTCTTTTTCCTTGGCATTTAAAACCAAATCCCTAATAATGTAACATGGATAACTTAATGAAATTAAATTAATTATGTTAATTATATTAATACATAATAATTAAATTAAACATGTATACATTTCTTCAAGTTATAAATAATTACACATACATATTTACTTAAACTAGTATGAAAAAAATTATTTTGTCAATGTATTATTACAAAATGATTCATTAAAAATCGACTTTGTTACATTTTGTTTCATTTTGTTACAATTTTTGTATAAAAATTTTTGTATTTTTGTTAATATTTTTGTTTAAATTTTTGTTACTGCATATTACTTTTTTAAATTTAGCAAAGGGCTAATGATCATCCTGAAATACTCCAAATTTTTTTGTATGGGAAATACTCCCATTTTCTGTCTCACTCCCTTTATTTCACTCCTCCTCTGAATGCACTGGTTCAGTGTTTATGTAAATGATCTACAGCTGAGCCACGCCCCTCCAAACAATATCAGAGCAGGGCAACACAACGGGGGAGGGGAATCATCTTATATCAGATCACAATTGGGAAAGAATCTAATTAGCTCATTGAAACCCTGACCAATACAAAAAAGGAAAAAAGTTGAACCCATGTCACGCTGGAGCCGAAACAATCTGAATGTGTAAACATGAAATTATGCATAATGGGTGCCCTTTAAGGAATAATAGATATAATTAAGTCAGTGTTTTATTATTTATCTGCTTTAAAAACTACATTATAATACTTACAATATAATACAATATTTATATATTATTTTGTTTACCTCATATTACTGTTATGTTTTGCTTTGTATATGATTTATAATTTGTTTGACAATTAGCGAGCATTAGCAAAGCCCAACAAAATGTAAAAAAAAAAAAAGTAGAACATAAAAAAAACTTTTGAACTGCAGTTCGTCTACTGTATTGGGATGTTTAGCTGATGTCCCTGATATATTAATGAATTGAGAGTTAATAAGCATTAGCATACGATTTGTCTTGTGATCTCAGGACGTTAAGTCAAAAATCATAAAATAATATATAACTTATGAGTAACCTGAGCCTACTGCATCATGTGATATAGGAACTAATGGTGTGCAGGGAAATAACAGACTAGCCATTGGAAGCATTACCATAAGGACAAAAGGGGATGTAAGAGATAGAGACATGGGAAAGCTCACAAAATATTAACAAACCCGAACGCATGTGGGAATAAACAGTCCGTGTTATGACATCCAGAACGAATAGAAATGCTTGTTAGCCACCATCCACCAATATACCCAGCTAGCCTGCTATATCATTCTCAAGGAGTTTGTATTGATCCTCTTATAACACTAAAATACAGAATATATATTTTGCTTTTTAGACAATGAATAATGTTTCTTTTAATAATTGATGGAATTATTTTTTTTTACATAAATTAATTCTATGTAGAAATGTCATTAATTGGCATTTAATCCAACATGGAATTTATTATGATTTATCAGTTAAATAGTTGAACCTGGTTAATCTAATCTTATTTTATGTTTGCAAAATTATAAATAATGTCTAGAATCCTTGACTGACCTGGACCACTCGCATGTCGAGGCCGGTCTCTGAGGACAGCTGCTCGCGGACATGGCGCGCCGGTTTGGGTGAGTTGTTGTAAGCGTTCTTCAGCGTCTCCAGTTGCTTGGCTGTGATGGTCGTGCGTGGCCTTTTCGCTGTCGAGTCGGCCTCTGCGGTAAAAAGCAAACAAGAGTGAGCTTTCTACATCAATTATTGATGTAAATGATATCCATCTTATCCAGTGCATAAAGGTTATCTTATATGATTCATTTTGAAAAAAAAAAAAAACTGTTTGAAAGTTTGAAGTGTGATCTAAATTTGTTGCAATACTAAGAAAAAATGTCACCATATAAACAAACATATGCAAAAACATATAACACTGATAACAAAAATAACAGAATATTAGACAAATGATAACTAAAATCATATGGAGTTAATATTTAACATTTTATAGCAGGTGAAAATATCGACTTTGGATTAGAGTTGATTTCTTCCTGCCCTGTTTATTAACTCCTCTAATCGAAAGGCTCATATGTTTTTTTGAGAAAGGTTGTTGCCAGATTGGATTGAATTTCATTTCACTCAGAGTTTATACCTCTCCTGCTTCATAAACCAGCCGAAACTGTAAATGTAATAAGAACAAAAGCAGTCCAAATGAGCTCCACCAGCACAGAGTCATTTTATATCCAGAACAATAATAAGAAAAATAACCCAACTGGGAAGGAAACTTGTGTGTACTGCTTTGGCGGTTATTGATCCTCAGTGCAATTAGCTCAGGTGGGTCAGATGTTTATAGATGACCTCATGGACCTGGGAGATGAAGTCCACAGTTAAAAGCGGCCGATCCATACGAGGTCACCGTATTTAAAGAAGTAGCTAAAACAATTAAGCGTCTTCAGATTGGAACCGTTCCAGATGTCAAACAAAGTACACTCAGGGTGCATGACATCATCGGCGATAAAGGGAAGTGTCTTGGATGATTGTTTAGTTTTGGGGGTTTAAACATTAAAGTGTTCGTTTGTTTTTTACATAAACTTAAAGAAGTGCAATAACTGGTTCGATGCATCATTTCTAAGCCTCACCTCTCTGCTTGGCTGTCTCATAGTCGACCTTACACACTAGTCGACTGTCCTCCATCAGGTAGTACTCGTCCCCTGTGGCTAGCTGCCTCTTGCACACGATACAAGCGAAGCAGTGAAGGTGATAGACAAAATCCTGCGCTCTTCTCACTACCTGACTCGGTGGGATGCCCTGCTGACACGCCGCACACTTTGTCCCGAACCTCCTGCAGAAGCAAAAAGGGTCTGTGGTTAGATATACTAGGAGTACGAATATCACCCAAGGTACTAGAAGATGCATCACAATTAAAACTCATGCATTAGGAATAAACCAAGGCATGTCTTACATCTCCTACTATGACGTAATAATTAAAAGGAGACTCAGAAGTCAAAACAAACAAAACAAACCCAAAAATATTATTCTGCTGACTAAAACCCTTCACTTCCTCACTTCTACTATGTTTTAATCAAGCCACAGCATTAAACAAGATACTCTCTAAACAAATATAATCAGACTGATGGAGAAAAAAAGTACAGCTTTACCTAATAAATAAAGCACAAAATTCTTAGAATAGTATGATTTCTGTTTAAACGTACAGTATAAAATAGTTAATTATCTATCAAACCTTGAAAAATTAATTAAATGTGAACGATAATTAGTAATAAAGATTGTGTAATATTGTCTAATATTATTTCATTATTAGGTTAGCTATAATGCATTTATTGTTAGGAACATAATAATAATTATTATAATAACAATTATCAGATATTATTAGTACAGCTCAGACTCACTTGAAGAAGTCCTCTTTGCAGTAGACGCCGTCTCCACGGGTGAAGCACTTCTCTGCCAGCTGTGATTGACAGTCGCTGCATTTCAGACATTTGCTGTGCCAGTGACGGTCCAGCACCTTCAGGATGAAGCGGTCGACGATGTGCTGACTGCAGCCTGCACACACCGGGATATCTGAGGGATAAAAGAAACGAATTAATGCAAACAGAAATCAAGCCAAGAATCTATCTACTGTACCTGTATCTAAACCCAACCAACCATCTCCATCATTTCAGACTATTATAACCATATTTTAAAGATGCAGAGAAAAGAGAAAAGGAAGAGAAAATCTGGTAATATTATTTGTGTATACATGCATGCAAATGTGAAAATCAAAAACATCAATAAAAAATCTGACTCCTTAAAATAAAACAACGAAACAAACAACGAAAAACACTGAAATGTACAGATGCGTATTTCAAGACTATAAATAAACTGCCAATAATATCACTACAGTATAATGATTATATAGTATGTTCACATTAATAAAACAAAGAATGTATATGTAGGTTATTTAATGACATATTGCCTATGTTGTTGCGTATGTATTTACTAAGACTAAAAATGTAATAAAAAATACAGTAAATATAAACATTTGTTCCTGATAATAAGATTCAACTCTGTGCATGGCATGAGGAATTTTAAAAGTGACAAAGGGGATATAGTCATTGATAATAATAATAATAATAATAATCATCATCATCACCATCATAAATGTTAACATTATTATTATTATTATTATTATTATTATTATTATTATTATTATTATTTTTGTTTAAATAATTTTCCCAAAGTGGGTGCTGATTATTTTATTGTAAGGATAATAACTCATACAACACACTAATTAATAAAATAAGTAATAATTTTCTCATAAGTGTTCAATAGAATTGCATTCATATTTTGCTATAATTTAAACTCTGGGCCTTTATTAGAGGGATTATTTTTCTTATTATTACTCTCATTCCTATAATAATAATAATAATAATAATAATAATAATATCTATCTATCTATCTATCTTCTTTGTTTTTTCGGCTGTTCCCTTTCAGGGGTCGCCACAGCAAATTATCTGCCTCATCTAACCCTATCCTCTGCATCCTCTTCTCTCACACCAATTAACTTCATGTCCTCTCTCACTACATCCATAAATCTCCTCTTTGGTCTTCCTCTAGACCTCCTGCCTGGCAGTTCCAACCTCATCTATCTATCTATCTATCTATCTATCTATCTATC
Source organism: Channallabes apus (assembly GCA_030522415.1). Classification (NCBI taxonomy): domain Eukaryota; kingdom Metazoa; phylum Chordata; class Actinopteri; order Siluriformes; family Clariidae; genus Channallabes; species Channallabes apus. The sequence continues at coordinate 58,618,262 of CM060106.1, read as the reverse complement.
TATCTATCTATCTATCTATCTATCTATCTATCTATCTATAAAAAGGTCTAAGCATTTATAAGGCCATTTATTTATACTATATTAATTAAATATACAGATAATTTGTTTAGTATAGTATAGTATAGTATAGTATAGTATAGTATAGTTCCTTTAATTAATAAAATATTCATATTGATAACTGGAGATCAGCATTGCCATGGTGACAGCAATAAACACTTCAATGACAGCAACAACAAAAACACTCAAAATGACACTAACATCGCGCAGTGAACTCCCCCTCACACTTCAGGCACAGCTGTATACATTTAGCCACCACGTGTGGAACTGATACTGCGGTTCCACTTAATGCTTGACAAAGCTGCAACTAGTTTCACTGTTTCACTTGATCAATCAGCTAATTATTATTATTGATTATTGTTATTATTAACACACACACACACACACACACACAGAGACACACACACACTGAGTTGAATGTATTGAGAAGTAGTCACGTGGGCAGCACACCTGAATGTAATTACCCGAACGCGCCCGAGTCCACGTGCTACCGCGCGCAAGATTGTTATCGTTGTTTAAATAATGCAGCGCACTTCGGATTTTCTGCAAATTCGCGTTCTATAGCAACGTTAATGCCCCCCCCCCCTACACACACACACACACACACACCACAAACAAGAAACAACAGGTGCACAAAATGGTTTTGAATGATTTATCAGAGCGAGGAGGCCTGAGAGGAGAGAGAGAGAGAGAGAGAGGACAGAAATCCCTGCTGCACACTGCCAAGCCTCTGAAACTCAACTCCTAATGAGAGATCAAACTACAACAGCAAAGACAAAGAGAATACACTGAAACGAACGCATTCACACAACAAGCAATCTGTATGAAGAATTGTAGATTTGTGAACAAAGTGCAAACCGACCTGCAGTGTCCTGCTTTCAGCAGTGAAGGACAAACGATAGAAAAGTAATCAGCTTTAAAAACAAGGAAATAACTGCAGGGTTTAACCGTGTCATCTCCTGTCTGGTGCATGTCTGATTTTACTCTGCTTAAGAAAATCCGAATATATTTTATTCTCCAAAAAAAAGGATATACATAATCTAAAAAAAACCTAAATATTTACGAATACATGGATAGATAGATAGATAGATAGATAGATAGATAGATACTTTATTGATCCTAGAAAAGAAGTATATGTATATCTTTAACATATATAAAGATGTATATACAAGAGAATGAAATTAACATGCGTGAATATCGATGAATAATTATATTAGTGGACAGAATAAAGAGAACTACAATTTGCAATGAGTAATTAGTTAATATTCAATTAATAAAAAAAATCTGTAGTGTAAGATCTTTCTTGCACGTATAATGACAAACGCAAAAGTATATATTTCCTTTAAATTAAAATGTCCTTAGAAATTCCCCAAATGCTATAAATCTCATGCCTTACACGCACTTTAATTTCAACTCCTTCTAAAAGGGTTCAACAAAATTGCACGCTAAAATCAGAGTAGAATAACTACAGGAATAAGCTCAAAAAAATTATTCATTCGATGCAAAGCAGCGCTTATTTTCCGGACCATTTCTCGGAGAGCGGTGCTGCGTAAAGCGTCCTACCTCTGCGCAACTCGTCCCTGTGCGCCAGGAGAGCGAGCAGCATCTCCGCCTCTCTGCCCCTCTCCTGAGCCATGCTTTCATTATTAAATCCAAAAATCACAAAAAAAGGAAAAGTAAAACCTCGATTCTCCTGCTTGTGCTTTGAAACTGGAGGCTACGCTCGTGTGCCCAAACAGCAACAGCACGCGCTGCAATTATTTGTGACGCGTTCTCAACTCTGCTGCATACCAGATTACCGCGTGTTGCCCTGGCAACCGTTTAGCATCAACTATGCCAACTTGCATCACCTTTTACTAACTAGACTTATGGGGTGTATATGCAAATACTATTTTTAAACCAGTTATACACTGAAGTTCATGGATTTCTTTTCTTTATTTCATACGTTTTTACTTTAAAACAACAAAGCTTTAAAATCCTAGCTATTGATCTAATGCACTGAAGTCTAACATGCATTACATGTTCATACTTTCTCTTTACTTATTATTATAAGGTAATAATAATAATAATAATAATAATAATAATAATAATATATTCAAGTCTTACATGCAGTACATATTTGGACTTTTACAGCACAATGTCGGCATGAGTGTGTTGGAGGAGCGTGGCAACATCAAGGTATACAGCATTAAAACACAAATTATCTATGCTACATAAAAGCTCTAAATGTGTACTTTTCACTTAATTTTCTTACATTTATCATTTTCTTGCTGCACCATACATTCACTCTGAAAAAAGTACTGTACCTTTCCTTGTTGCTTTACACTTAGAAAAAAGTACCTAAAAGCTCAAAACGTTAAATCTAACACCATCTATAAAATTGGCACTATTTGTTTAATAAAATACCTTCTTCATCTAAAGTTTTCTTGCTGCACTTTTAAACTATGGCTATATATTTGGTTCCTTAATGCATCTTCAGGAACACTGATGCACCTTTAAAAAAAAGTTAAACTTTTTTAAAGCTACACCACATGCACCTTCTGTAAAAGCTACCATTTGGGATGTTTATAGCAAGGATGTTACCTGAAACAATAATTCTATATTTTAAATATATTTTATCACATGCAGCTTCATAGGTACATTTAGGCATATGCTTAAGTGTATTGCTTCAGAAATGTGCATGAAATCCACAAATTCTGGATGATACAATAATACACACACCGTTTGTAGCTTTAATGTGCATCGTTCACCTGGAAAATTGGATAAATATATTTTATCTAAAGTGTATATGTAGTCTACATTTTAGAGCAACTACACTACATCCACCTTCCAGGTAAAAGGTACACACAAAGATTAAAGGCACCACTCCGGTGATAACTTTGCTGTTTTATCTGAGAGTGTACAGTCTGTAGCAAAGGGTTGTTTATTGTGCACCAAGTTAGTGTGCAAGATCCTTCAACATAATGTCAAAGTTTACTTTTATTTCTGACACACCTTCAACCTCATTCCTGATTTTTCCATATTCCGCATGTAGGCCATATGTCCTCGATTTTCTATTGTACTAGAAGCACAAACAAAAGAATATATGACCTTCATACACACAACAAATAAAATATAAATACATTAATAAATAAATCTTTCAAGTACTAATGAGTCTGATGACTTTTCACTCAAAAAAAATCCAATTCTAAAGGAAATGTTATGGAAGGAGTCTCCAGTGTCAGTTCTTTTTGGCTATTCTGAAAAACTCTTCAGGACAGAGACATTATTATCTGAGTCTCCAATAACTACCTGGACTCCATTTTAACATCAATTAACATCAACTAGCTGAACTGCCTGCCACCTAACACTGTATAAATGCAGATCATTTCCTGCTATCTGTTTCACCCAGATGAGGATGGGTTCCCTGTTGAGTCTGGTTCCTCTCAAGGTTTCTTCCTATTACCATCTCAGGGAGTTTTTGAATTGTTAAAAGCGCTATACAAATAAAATTGAATTGAAAAAATTATTGCTTTGCCATTACTACACCCAAACTGCACATTTTACTCGAGAATAGGAGTAAATATTCTAAATTCAAGATGGTTTTATTTAATGTGCAGTTTTTGGTATGTTTGTAATGTTTTGGTAAACAATACATGACAGATCAGGTCAGAGGTCTTTAAGATTAATAATGTTCAAAGTGACATTTGGGATTGTATAACTAAAACGCCATACGCTTTTGAAAAAATATAAGTATCATCAGATCATTATGAAAGAAGGTTGCATTTTTATAGGCTACATAAATCAAAACTTGAGTGGAAAATTGTAAAAAAAAAAAAAAAAAGCAAAAAAAAAAAAAATCAGAATATACAATATACATAAATAAAAGAACTACTGTATTATTTGGATATTGTGGTCAATTAAGTAATTATTACAAACCTTTCTGAATTACTAATTTTATTCTTCTGGTTTAAAATAATACTTTTAAATCGTTTATGCTTTTAAAAGTTAATTTCATTTTTAAAAAACCTTTTCAGTTCCCATTTTGAGCTAGTTGTATCTGTGCTTATTTGTTGATTCTATTTGTCATTTTCTTCACACTCACTTTGTTCTTCAGATGTCCGAAGCGTCTTTGGTCAGTACAAACTGAACCACAAGCTGCGATTTTCTGTTCTAACATGAACAGATCCTCGTGTGTTTAGAATTGCGCTCAATCGAACTATATCAAGCAAACTTTTAGCACGTGTGCAAAAGATAGACGAATAAATAATGGGCGATACTATAAAGAAAACTTCTTAAATTTTTAAATGATTAGAAATATTATTTAAAAAATTAGATATTTAATATCGCGTTTGAAGGTTAAAAGTCACATTGCTGAGGAATGCTTGGATGAATTTTGTGCAGGACACACACACACACACACACACACACACACACACACACAGTATTGACACTGATCTGACATGGGAAAGAGCGCCTTGGGAAATCAGGCTTAGTGCCATTGCTGGTGATGAATTTAAAATCAATGCTTCATTTTCGCGCATTTCAACACTTTATGAAAGTGTTTTTTTTGTCGTGTTGGAGTTTTGTTGTTTTCACTAAAGGGGTTTAGTGGGCGATTTTTCCTTTAGCTTTATTTATTCCCGATACTATATTTTTCTTTCAGTTCCACCGGCCGCAACAGTTACCAAGTGAAAAATGTGTTAAATTCTTATCATACATTTTTTACATGTATGATGCATTTTATTTCATAACAAATATTCATACTGTGTTTCTTTAATCATGGCTTAACTTTGTAAAGATAAAAATAAAGTATTGTGTGTATAATGGTTGCAATAAATGGACAAAACGCAACTGTAAAATAATAATAATAATAATAATAATAATAATAATAATAATAAAAGTTATACCTGAGGCATTAAAGCTATTATTTTAATTAAAGAAAGTATTTTTGGTCTTTCCACACAAAACAGTTCTCTGATCTTCACCGTTCTTACTTTGTTACGTTGAAACAAAGCACACGCAGGGTAACACATTTCCTACAAACAAAACTACATTGATTAAGTAAATCTGTAATATTTTATCACTCTCCTGAAATTATTACAGATATAATTTAGACATTAAAATAATCATAACAAGTCATTAAAACGTGAATTAAAAAATATTTTTAATAATAATTGCAGACTATTATTATGCTTTACATAACCAAATTAAGATTAATTTAATGCATTTCTAAATAAACATTAATAAACATTCTAAATGTTTTAAAAATAACAAATCCAGTACATGTCATGACAAAGTGGCAACAGATCTGTGAAGGATTCTTTTCCTTGTCACAGTTAAATTATTGACATACAACTACAGCCGCGAGTTATTAAAGCTTTCATACAGTAGATTTCTATAATTAGAAAATGTGAGCATGAAAAATATAACTACCGATTATTATTAAACAACCTATGAAATAGCGACCAAAACAAAACAGTATCGAGTCAAAGTCAATACTTTTACGCAAAACGTTAGTATTGAGTTGGTGTATCGTTGCGAAACGCGAAAAAAATATTAAACACAACATTTTTTAACATAAATTTGTAGTAAAATGTGACGCATTTTCGAAAGAGCCTTAAGACACTAAGGCGTATGATATACACATAAGTATAGTGCAGATAATTATAAGTACAAAATTTAAAATAATATACAAATTATGTACTTGGAAAAAATCTTATATTTTTAAAAATGGTTAAAGGTAAACGGATTGTTTTTATTTTAACAAAAAATTTATTTACGATATTTACATTTATGCATTTTTTTTATTCCCGTACTTTGATAAGATGATGTTTTCCTTTTTTGTCAGGAAACATAAGCCAAAACTAGATAATACAATACACACACTGTGTTGTGTCGAGGATTTCTAACTTTTTAACATTTTAACACCACTGTATGATTTGGACGTGTTTTTTTGTTTTGTTTTCTTTTTTTGTTTGTTTGTTTTGTTAATTTCTTGGTTTGAATAATTTCCAAAAACGCATCCTTGTTTCTCACATGGACTAGAAAAAGAAAGCTTGAATAATTAAACCGATTTAAAGCTCATTTCGGTTAAAGGTGTGTGTTTAGTGCCGGTTGGAGCGGCAGGTGCAGTACCTGCTCACAGCAACCAGATACCTGTCCCATACCTGAGAGCTGGGGCTGTTGTGCAGGCGCACGTGGCCTCCCGGTCCCGGTGTGAAATGACAGCGCGCGCGGTTAACAGCTGCTCACAATGCCGCTCATTACGTATTGATAACGCGAACGGAACAGATAAGGACTTAATGTGCGAGAGCCAGCATTTGTAATCTTAGTGTTTTTCTCTCTCTAAATATTACTGTTGGTAGATTTTTTTTGTTTTAGTGATACAGAACGTTTTGAGCACAGTGGCGCCCAGTAAGGGCATTTTCTTTAATTCGTTGCGTCAATTTTTTTCGAATTTCCATTCTGCAAAATTTTGCATCTGTTGCTGGTTTTAGTTTATTATGCTAATAATAGGCTACGTTTAATACATAAAACATAAAACTTTTAAAAATTAACTACGTTTGCACTAGCAATTGAGAAACAGATAAAAAAAAATACAAAAAAGAAAATTATAATATAATAGTGATGAACCCAATCTTAACCCATACTACATAATGTGCGTGGAACTATAGGTTCAAAACCACCACAATGACCACCACCAACCATCACCACCACCACCAACAACAACAACAACATCAACAACAATAAAAAATATATAGTATAAAAATTAATAATAATAATAATTTAAAAAGTAAAAGAAACAAATAAACAGTACAAAAACCTTGAGAGCTATAAGTAAAGAGAAGATGATGAAAGTTCAGTATCAAAAACAAGGAGAACTAAACTGTACCTTTCTTTGTCGCTGGGGTGGCAGCTTCAGGTTTCACTATGAGATGTAGATGGAGTGTAGCTTTAAAAATAATTTAAAGCACATGAATACGTAAAGATACACTACATGCACATGTCTAGACAAAAAGACACACAGGACACTAAAGGCACAATAGCGACAAGGAATGGTACAGCTTAGTATCTGAGAGGGACGAGTTTTGCGTTTCTGTAGAAATGATGCGCGACAAACAAACAAACAAAGAGGGAAGCATAATAAAACATAAAACAACTAAAAAACAAAACAAAATATATGCTATGAGTACATTATTAGTACTCTCATTATATATTTTCTTAAAAGGAAGATAACTTTTTGTAAACCCTGATATCATCAAGTGTTTTTCGCCAAAAAAAAAATCATTTGACAATTAGGCAATTAACAATTAGGCGAACAAAGTGATCCAAAACGCACAGAATTAAAAAGTGAAACGAAGGCGATGCATGCTCACCTTGCCCCGCACTGTATCTGGAGAAATTAGTGGGATTCTGACAGCTCGATCCAGGATGTTCGAGCAGCATTGCGGCAGAGGAAGAAAAAACAAACCAAAGAGAAACGTTCTCAAATCAACGCTAAACCCAGTTACTTGATGAGTGAATCTGGTTAATCTGATGCGTGCTACTGTATGTAGAGGAACACGTGTGCAAAAGATAGGAAGATCCAAATCCGAATAAACAGGCTACACGTTAGTTATATATCACGGAACGAAACCCGGCGCGTAACTGGTGCTCGCGCTGCGCTCAAAGTTTTCAAATGCTACGAGGGTTCACGCGCGTCTTCACGACTATTCACGCGCTCTCCGTTTGCTGGTGGTGTCCAGCGTTTGCATAACAAAGTGTGTGTGTGTTTGCGTGTGTGTTTGGTGGTGATGGGGGTGTGCGCGCGCTCTGTCCGCGGTGCTGAAGGGGTGGGGCGCAAGAGGCACGAGCCCTCCCTGTCTCTCTCTGCTGTATAAATTCCACTGGCTTTAATAAGGTCGATCTAGAAAATCATATTATATAAAAAATAAATAAAAGTAAACAATGAAACGTTGTAGTGTTTAACATTTTGTGTGCATCTTATAAAAAATTCTATTTTCACGTTTCTGAAATGCTTGATTTCGAGATTGTGGGAAATCGTAGGGAGGTCGTGACAGTTCTGTGCGGTTCTTGTCGGGGTTCAGGAAGAAATCGTGGCCGTCAAATAAAACTTTTAATCATGCATGAAAATTCAATATGTTGTCACTGACTAATAAAACATTGGATTCGGTTGTAAGTTATTCAAAATTGGATTGCAGCAGTTTGTAAGTCATTTATTGACTATGTATGTGGTTTGTGTCTCTTCATAGGCATGGCGTAGTCCAAATATATGCAGAATTCCTTGTTTCAGGTTCACATAGATAGCTTGAAGCTGTTAGCTGCTAATAACCTCTCAAAGGGGTTGGAGCAAATGTGCTAAAATGGCTAAATCCAACCCTGTGCACTGAACTACTAAATAGTATGCTCTAAACCCACAACTAAATCTTAATCTGTTCCCTAAACTACTAAATAGTACACTCCAATATGTACTAAATCCATGGCTAAATCGCACCATGTGCACCAAACTACTAAATAGTATGCTCTAATAGATACTAAATACACAGCTAAATCCCACCCTGTGTACTAAACAACTAATTCTCAGCAGGTACTAAACCCAAAACTAAATCTTAACTTGTGCACTAAACTACTAAACAGTGCACTATAATAGATACTAAAATAATGGCTTAGTCTAACCCAGTGCACTAAACTACTAAATAGGATCATCTACAAACCGTTTAAAAGTGAACGTGAGGTAATATGGAATTGTTGCTTTTCAATTCTTTAGAATTGACATTTTTTCATCCCTGCCAAAAGTATTTGCACCTGCAGTGTCAGTTTGTTCCCCCTCATTTTTGGATTTTAGAGCATCTTAGCAGTTCTGACTCTCTGAGTTTTTAATCACTGACAGAACTTTTTTTTGGTCAAATGTTGTTGGTTGCAGTGGCAACAAATTGAATGCCAATGAGTACATCACATTATGCGTCATAAGACTACTAAGCTTAATTAATGACCAAACAGTGCTTTTATGATGTGCAACAACAAAATTGGGGCTAAAAGGCTACAATGTAAGAAAATCACCCAGTGATTACACTTAGTATTAAATTAAGGAGAAGGATATGACGAAACCCATATCCTACATATCCATACATCTCTAAGCACCGATTGGCCACAGTGACCTTTGACTTTCAAGCCATTGGTCATTGTTGAGGGAAAAGTTACATTGCTGAGGACCCCAGACTATGGAAATTGATAGGCATACACACTCACACACTATAATCACATAGCTAGTCACATTTACAGTCAAAACTTGATTAATTCATGACTAAACTAAGCTCAGCGCTGGACTACTGTGACATTATCTGGCACTAGATAGAATTCTGCCTCACATGCACCGTGCATCTCTTAAATGGTTAACATAAATGTACAGTAAATGCAATGCTCTTTGTATAGCTATAATGCTATTAGCTTAATTATTTGCTATCATTACTATTAGGCATATATCTACATCAACAGCAAATCTAATCATGAACTTTGACCAGATGATGGACCCAGCCAATTTAAGTCTGATCCTGCATCTCTCTCTCCGTCCAGTCATCTCCACTTCGGCAGATTGCTGAAGTGTTAATGCACCTGGGGTCCCACTCCAGTGCACCATCTCAATCAGGCCTTAAAGCTCCTCCACAAAGGCCAGCGGCATTTAGACCTCGCAACACGCATGTCAGAGACAACACGCCTTCCCACAGCTTGAGAGACACTTCATACTTCCTGCTTTTGTCTGAAGTGGACTGCAGATCAAACCACTGCATTATTCTCAAGTAGGATTTTTCTTTTTTTAAATTATTGTGCATTCGGGGGTCTATGAATATTAATGACTGAGTGTGTTTTTTCCATATTAGTAGGCCTTGGCAAGGGTGGGGGTGGTTTGTGGATGGTGGGTGGTGTCTGGAAGTGAAGGGTCATTTGTCTGTTTTGGAAAGCGGCATGACGTTTTTATTTTCTGCTCTCCTAAGACGTGCAATCACAGTTTTATGCTCATGTATCCCCTGAGCTGGAGCGTGTTTATGAGAACCATAAACAATAAAAAATGGTAGCCATTTGCATAAAGCTGGCAAAACAGTTTCAGAGACATTAAATAAGAGAGGCATTAAGAAACGGTGCATTCCTTAAATTTTTTCTCGCTCTCTTATATCACTTTCACCAACAGCAATGAGGTGGATTTTGGTGTAATGTTTGTTCTTTAAAAACTCCAAAAATTCAATTTATTCACTTTATATCACTGAAGATCACTGGAGATGACAAACTGGATTACTTGAACTATGAATAAAATTATTTTTTCATATTAGGCTTTATTTGATTTGGTATTAAACAGTAGAAGCATATTAAAAGTTCACAGTTTGACAGCAAAACGAGATAACTCCATTTTTGGAGTTTTGAGTAAAACAATAACAAACCTAGTCAACAATAACAAACCTAGTTTGTTTTATCAGTAAATGAAGCAAGATGTACAAAACCCTGATTTTGACCCTGAACACAATAATTCATACCTGCAGTTGTGTTTGTGGTTATTTATGTAAACAATTTAGTTTCAATTATACTGTATATGTTGGTTGAGTTTCAACTCTTTGATTGTGATTTTATAGTCAAACAGAAAGTAGTGACAGCAAATTAGATCAAGGTAAAAAGTGTTGAGTTTTGTTGCACACAAAACGTTTATAATTAGAAATATTGTTGAGGAACATTCAAAACAATGTAAAAACAGCAGTTTACTCAATCATCAGCCTCGTCCTCTACCAGTTTCACTTTCATGACGACAGCACGCTACTATAGTACATGTATGCACTGTATAACATGTTCCTGCATCAACACAGCACGTGTCCATCACTTGTCCCCCAAGACCCAGACAAAGCAAATGGCTTCAAACACTTCAAGCATGTGCATTCTACAAAGTTTTGAAACATTATTTTTCTGTTTCACCACAATGCGTACACTACAGTCTCTTTGTCAAGTATATACTGTAATGTGATGTTCAAACAACATCCAAATTACACAATGTTCACAATGTTCTATTTCACTGAATTGAAATGCTGAAATGAATCTTAAGTGATGGATACCTGTCATGTATTCCTGCTATGCTTTATGCATTTATTATGCATTCGTTGCTCAAAACATGGGCGTGTACAGTTTTTAAAAGAGAGTTATATTGTGGTTTTCAAATAAAAAAGTATGTTATAGACAACCTTGTGTTAGAGAAAACAATCATTTGACAAAATATGCTGTGTGACTGTTCATAATAAGGCTTTACTATAAATAGGTTTAATAATCTGCAACAAACATATACAATCTTTAAAATGTGACATAATTCGGTTTCTGTTTGCTTATTTTACTGGATAAGGCAAAAAGGGAAAGCCAATTTGTCTGTCAAGATTAAACTAAAAAACAACAACAACAACAACAACAACAACAACAGCAAACCTAGGCAACACCTGCACTGGGTACCTAACGGGCTCCTTCAAAGGTTATTTGATCTTGGTTTAGTAACTCTCTCTATAGACTTAGGATTTATATCACTTATTCTCCTGGAAGTGATGGAGAAAGGTATGAGAACAGCTTTATTGCTTTGTCCTGTAATATCTAGTTAGTTAATTACAATTAAAAGACAAAAATGCAGTTTTTAAATAAATTCTTTATTGGTTTATATGATAATTAGGAGTTTTTCTTTTAGCCTTTTAAAGAGAAACCATAGATGCTTTCACATATACACCAATTTCGTCTGCTTAAACGTCCCTGGGGTGTTCCCTGCACTGGAATGATTTTTTTTTGGTAGGCGATCTCCGTCTACTTCTAAGTCAACTCTAGTGAGAATAAAATTCTCTGAAATGTGGGAGGTGAATAAGACATCTCTGGTGTTTTTGGTGGTGTGTTCTGTGTGTGTTCTAAATAATGGAACACACACACACACACACACACACACACACACACACAGTGGGGCGTCATGGTATGACTGTCATGATCAATCATGGGGTTGAATGGGCCGTCTTGTGTCAGGAAGGAGGGCACCAATCACACGCCTCATTAAGCACGCTTGGTTACTCCATGTAACAGTGCAGCGAAGACACACCGCCTGTTGCTCTCAGCTGTGTGTAAACACACATCCACTTTTACTAGATTTAAAACCAACCAGTTTGGGAAGAAAGCACCAAATATTGAATGAAATAATTAAAGTAATTTCCCCCAACGCTCCATTTTTATCCTAACCCAGTACTTTTTTACTTCATGTAGACTTTGTGTTATCTTTTAAGTTTTATCTTGGCTTAGTGTTTGATAAAATTTTTAACACAATCATGAATTGTCTCTGCTCCACTTTCTCCATCCAGATAAACTTTGCTGTAGCGAACAGTAACTGATCATCATTTTCGCACTTTCCTAGCATTAGCCTAGCCGCCAACTCTCATTATTCTGGTGGAACTGCTCCATCTGGCAGCCTTTTTACTCGCCAGCGATGGCTTCCTCAGCAGCTGGTGAAACTGTCCAAACTGCTCGGCTCGGCTACTCCCTCGGCATTAACGGCCTCGCCGGTTCGTCGGCCATTCATGAGGAGAACAGGACGGGGCTCCTCGAACCAGTGACACCATTGGGCCTTTTGTTTGTCTCTGGAGGGAGGATGGTGTTGTATTGTAACTGCCTGAACATCTGATTAGACACAGCAGCGGAGGAAGTGCCAATTACAGGACGATATCGACATCAGTCGAATAAACCTGTCAGATGAAATAAAGGTCTAGGACTAAAACTCAACTGTTTGCGAATGTTCATTAGGTTTTTAGTGAAATATTACATTATTAAGAAATGACCCTACATTGACCCTGGTGGTTTTTACACCATATCTTGGCTACTTTTTGGACAAGGTTGCAGGTTGAATAAGCAAGACCTTGGAGGAGCTGAGGTGGGGTTGTGTGTGTGTGTGTGTGTGTGTGTGTGTGTGTGTGTGGTGGGATGGTAGTTAAAACTAGTCCTAGGTCTTGTTGTAATGCACTTTTTTTAAAAAATTTTTTATGAAATCCGACCAATTTCTGCATACAAAGAGAACATGTACAGTAAGTGCACTCAAAGTGTCTCTGATGAACAGAATCATTAGCTAGCTAATGTCTGATTGTGATGATATGCTAATGTGCGAACACACAGCATAATTAAGATCAACCAGAGTGAATGTTTGGACCAGAATTATGAATTTCTTAAAAAGAGATACTCTTTGTGTCAAAATGTTACAAATGTGCTAAAATAAAGAGAAACGTTTTCCAAATATGGCACCAAGATCATCACGCTAGCCATCACGCTAGTTTATGTTTTTTTTTAGTTTGGACAAGATTGTGATACAGGTTGTGATTTGTCAAGGTTAAGTAGGTTAAGTAGATGGTTAATTCATCTCAGACACACTTGTTAATGCTTTTCCTAAACAGGTCTGCGTGCAGCATTTGGTTCAACAGCAGGTCCCCATGGAGCAGAACTCTGGAGAGAAAGAGAGAAAGTGCGCTTCGGTTCAAAGGGCCACACCACATCCAGCGAGCATCAGCCTCTGAATATTGACATGCTAATGATGTGCAACTCAGGCAACAAAAGCCCCGGCGCTCTGACTGCACGCAGCCACAATGGCCCTTAGCTCGAGCTCTGACAGTTTTATGACCCGACATGTGTCGCTTGTTTCACGTTCACACAATGAGAAGATCCCTCGTGGAATCTGCGCACTCCCCGAGCCTAGTGCTGCTTTTTTTCTTCGTCTGTCACAGCGCAGTATTTCACCCGGTCTCTAGTGACCTCAAGGGCCGAGGCTTCACTTGGAGTGTTTTGTTAGGCTTTGTTTCTAAAAAAAAAAAAAGTGCCATGCTGGCACAACATCTCAGACAAGGTGGGGGGTGGGGGGGTGGGGGTCAGAGGTCAAATCACTTAGGAGGAGATAACCCTCGGATGCTGGAGGCTGATGCAGGAGATGTTGAACTGTCCGGGACAAGTCTGACTCCTAGGTGGTCTCTGGACCGAAGACAAATCGACATTCAGAATCTGACCAAAGAACAACAAAAAAAAAAATAATAATGAAATATTTACTTCTTTCATTTTATATCATTGTTATTTAAGGAGAGAAGTCCTTTGCACTCAAAATGCGCACAGTATCCACTGAAATGTGATTATAAAATGTGAGGCAAAAAGGTAAATATTAATCATGTCTTATGTCATATATTTGTGTTACATTCATATTATTCATATTATATTATATATATTATATCATATAAAATAACATTTATTTTTATTTTCTTACAATCACATTTTTCATAAAATATTGTGCAAAACTGATATAATATTTAAAAAAAAAATCAATTGTTGATTATTTTCCTAACGTGAAGAGAAAAAGTTTGGGAAAGTCAAAATAAATGATTAACCCATATTAGTATATTTAAAATAAATGAAGGAATATTATACAAATCAGTTTGTCCTGAATGGACCTATTCACACACATCAGCTAATACAGTCACAAAAACAAAAGAAAATAAAAATACATATCTATCTATCTATCTATCTATCTATCTATCTATCTATCTATCTATCTATCTATCTATCTATCTATATAGTTTTTTTTCTTTTTCCTTTGTCTACACGCCCTTAATGTAAAAAAAAAAGGAAAAAAAAGTGACACGCCTACAATCCTGAATTTCATCTCTCCAGATGATTTTCTAATGCTCACATTTCAGCACGGCTCATAACCTTCGTCTTTTCTTTTCCCTTCTTTTCCATGAGATCATTCGGGGCGCTTTTGGAGCTTAGCTCAGCCTCCTCTTATGATGGATGTAATGACTCGGTTGCAAAATTAATGTATTTATTATTTGTAATTTATCCGCGTATTAATCACGCGCGGTGTCGACGTGTCTGGGACAAATGGGCTGTCAGGAAGAGCATGGAGGTCAGGTGTTTAAAAGCGTGCATTTATCATCGTGTCATGATTACACCTCATTACAGCTGAGCTGGTCTTGATTAGAAAACAATTCATTGAGCTTTCTGCAAATCATACAGGTTGTAAGTGTAACTCGCCAACGCTGAGCTGATATTTGTCATTTTTCTCCCCCTTGTTTAGCCGGAATTGTTTTCATCAGCGAGTTACGGCCATTATCCTTTCAGAGCCTTTAGAGGACCTTCGCTGAGTCAAGTCAAGACAGCGGGAGATGAATGACCCCTGATGTATGTGCGTGTGTGTGTGTGTGTGTGTGTGTGTACGCTGGGATACTATGGGGATGCTGGTGTTCTTTTTTATTTCTCTTCTCATATCTGTTCCTTTCTTTCCAGAAGCAGCAGGATTAAGAAACGAGACCGCGCATGACCTCCGGCCTGTAATCCCGCAGTCGCAGACTCATGACCCATTTTCTTGGACGAACAGGAGGGCACTTGTGGGTTAACTGATGGGGGTTTATTGGGGGGGAATAAGGGCTTAGGGGGTAAGTGAGAGGAGAAACACAGAGCGATTGGGGTGTAGGAGGTCAAGGCGTATGGGACAAAAGATCTGGATGGACTCTTATTCACAAGAGAGACTGGACCAACCAAGAAAAATGACCGAGGTCATGTCTGGGTTCGTCCCTGAATCTCTTTCATTGTGGAAAGTTTGGATAGACAGCTGCATCTTCGAACTTGCCTCCGAAACATTTATACCTCAGCCTTATTGGATATGTTCTGTATGCAGAAAGTGTTGATTAGGGCTATATTAATGTCCTTGTTGTCATTTATTTACTGTTTCTATAATAACAGCTCGCTCAGAAGGGTGTGTATGACCTGTAAACAGATCCCTGTTTAACATTTATGGAAGGAGTCTCCAGTGTCGATGAACAAGGAGTAATCAAAAATAATGAGCTTTGGGGTTAAAACAGTAACTCCGCTTCCACACACCACTCCATACAGGCTTTTATTACTTAACTCTTGAAATTTCTGTCTTTTGGAAGTGGTGGAAGTGTAAAGATATTTTAAAATGTTAAACGTTATATGTAGCACTGTCGCCTTGCACCTCCAGGGTCTGGGTTCGATTCCCCGGCCAGGCTCGATTCCCATCTCTGTGTGCATGGAGTTTGCATGTTCTCCCCGTGCTTGGTGGGTTTCCTCCGGGTACTCCAGTTTCCTCCCACAGTCCAAAGATATGCAGGTTAGGCTAATTGGCGTTCCCAAATTGACCATAGTGTGTGAATGAGTGTGTGTGTGTGTGTTTGTGCCCTGCGATGGATTGGCACCCTGTCCAGGGTGTACCCTGCCTAGTGCCCTCAGCCTCCTGGGATAGGCTCCAGGTCCCCCGCGACCCTGAATAGAGGATAAAGCGGTATAGAAGATGAATGAACATGAATATTGAGCTGTTTTAGTTTAAAACGTTCGTAAGAATAATAAACTCTTTGCTCCTGTCTGAGATTAGGGAACCATGTGTACAGTAGCAGTCACAATTACTTTCTTAAAACCTGGCATTAATCCACGTGATCCAAAGGGATAAAAGGCTGTCTGTCCACTTCATTACATACTGTAGCTTCATAAGAGCATTAGTTCTTATTGCTATGTTTTTTTTCTTTCACTACTGCTCATGCTGTTTTTTTTTTTCTAGAGATGTGTGCGGTCTTCCTTCACTCTTTAACCTAATCCGAGGAAGACTTTAAGTGTCTGCAGTTATTGAGGCGGGGGGGGGGGGGGGGGTGTTGGGGAGGATGGGCAGGGATGCTCCTGTAATCCCCTAACCCATAGACTTAGTGCAAAGTAGGCCAAGAAACAAGAGGGACAACATGCATTTGAGCTCATGATACGTAAATACTACAACTTACATCCTACAAACAAACACAAATGTTTGGCTGGAAAGTTTCCAAGAAGTTATTTTTTTTATTTACTGCCACCATCTGGTGTTTAAGTCTTTTACTGAACCTGGTAACAGAAAAAACAATCTAATTGTTTATGACTACGTACATTATGGTGATTGGTAGCAAGTCCTCCTGCTTTTATTTGTATACCACTTAGGTATGAACAGGGTCAATTAGACAAATATGATCTTGGTTTTGATGGGTTTGAGTCTCAGTTTGGTCTGATACGGTATGTGGTCAATGTCTACTGGCATGGTGTTGGTCTGGACTGGTCTGTGGTCACTTTGGGCTTGGATTGCTTTTTCTTTGTGCTGGCATGTGGACAGGTTGCACTGGCATGGTGTTGATTTAAACTTGTATGGTGCACATTTGGATGGTTATGGTGCTGGTTTGGAAAGGTGCAGAGTGGGATTGAGAGGTAAAGGGCTGGGATTAATGGGAATGGATCAGTTTGTGTGGGTATATTGTTGGTTGTATTGATTCACACACTTATGTATTTGGCCCATTGTGGAATTGTTCTGGTTTGAATAATTATGAGTTGCTGTGAACAGGTATGTAGTTGGTTAGGACAGGTCTAGGTTTGGTTTGGAAAGATACTGTACTGGTCTTGGGGACAGGTATGTAGTTGATCAGGACGTGTATGGGGTTGGTTTGGTTGGATATGTGGGTAGTTCTGAATGAGCACGTGACAGGTTTGTATGGAGACAGATTTGGTCTTGGTTTGGGAAGGAAACATGCTTGTGTGCAAGGATCAGTTTGGTTTGGACAGGTAAGGGGTTTGGATGTGAACAGTGATGGTAGGACTTCCATCTGTTGAAACCTGAGTGTGTGGAAACCGCGGACAGCCACCCAGGTAACGGCAGTAACATGATCCAGGTGAGCTCTTCCTGGCATCTGCTCCCTGATCACAACACTAAAACACTCGCACGGCCATGCACGACCAGCTGGACATGCAGAACATGCAGGACAACACACACACACACACACACACACACACACACACACACACACACACACACACACACACACACACACACACACAGTGGGAAATAATTAAGCATGAAATGACAAACAAAAACCTTTTAAAAATGTTACCAAAACTCGTTTCATCTATTTTATTTGAAGATGGTCTGAAACATTTATTTTGATTTTAATGCATAAATAAAATGGATAGAAAACAATAACAAGAAAGCTAAAAGCAGCATGGATTGGAAGGCATTATTATAATATGAGTGGATTTTATTTTATCTTCCTGTCCACTGAACACTGAAATCTCTTCAATCCAAACTGCTGTATCCGGCTTACCAGAGCAGGAGACAAACACCCAGCAGCAGGCTTTACGTCCTGCCTAAGACACACAACAACCTTTACAGCTAAAGAGATCTGAGCATTGTCCTGAGATTTAAGAGCTTCTATGAGAACGCAGGAAGATCTCATACTTCCGGATAAAACCCTGAGCAAGTGGGAGGACGGAAGGATGACGATTATGGCGGATTTGTACAAACCGGATTCCAAAAAAGTTGGAACACTAAACAAATTGTGAATAAAAACTGAATGCAATGATGTGGAGATGGCAAATGTCAATATTTGATTCAGAATAGAACATAAATCACGGAACAAAAGTTTAAACTGAGAAAATTTATCATTTTAAGGGGAAAATATGGTGAATCAAAATGTCATGGTGTCAACAAATCCCAAAAAAGTTGGGACAAGGCCATTTTCACCACTGTGTGGCATCTCCCCTTCTTCTTACAACACTCAACAGACGTCTGGGGACCGAGGAGACCAGTTTCTCAAGTTTAGAAATAGGAATGCTCTCCCATTCTTGTCTAATACAGGCCTCTAACTGTTCAATCGTCTTGGGCCTTCTTTGTCGCACCTTCCTCTTTATGATGCGCCAAATGTTCTCTATAGGGGAAAGATCTGGACTGCAGACTGGCCATTTCAGTACCCGGATCCTTCTCCTACGCAGCCATGATGTTGTGATTGATGCAGAATGTGGTCTGGCATTATCTTGTTGAAAAATGCAGGGTCTTCCCTGAAAGAGATGACGTCTGGATGGGAGCATATGTTGTTCTAGAAGCTGAATATATTTTTCTGCATTGATGGTGCCTTTCCAGACATGCAAGCTGCCCATGCCACACGCACTCATGCAACCCCATACCATCAGAGATGCAGGCTTCTGAACTGAGCGTTGATAACAACTTGGGTTGTCCTTGTCCTCTTTGGTCCGGATGACATAGCGTCCCACATTTCCAACAAGAACTTCGAATCGTGACTCGTCTGACCACAGAACAGTCTTCCATTTTGCCACACTCCATTTTAAATGATCCCTGGCCCAATGAAAACGCCTGTGCTTGTGGATCTTGCTTAGAAATGGCTTCTTCTTTGCACTGTAGAGTTTCAGCTGGCGACGGCGGATGGCACGGTGGATTGTGTTCACTGACGATGGTTTCTGGAAGTATTCCTGAGCCCATTCTGTGATTTCCTTTACAGTAGCATTCCTGTTTGTGGTGCAGTGTCGTTTAAGGGCCCGGAGATCACGGGCATCCAGTATGGTTTTACGCCCTTGACCCTTACGCACAGAGATTGTTCCAGATTCTCTGAATCTTCGGATGATATTATGCACAGTTGATGATGATAACTGCAAAGTCTTTGCAATTTTTCGCTGGGTAACACCTTTCTGATATTGCTCCACTATCTTTCTGCGCAACATTGTGGGAATTGGTGATCCTCTACCCATCTTGGCTTCTGAGAGACTCTGCCACTCTGAGAAGCTCTTTTTATACCCAATCATGTTGCCAATTAACCTAATTACTGTTAATTGGTCTTCCAGCTCTTCGTTATGCTCAAATTTACTTTTTCCAGCCTCTTATTGCTACTTGTCCCAACTTTTTTGGGATTTGTTGACACCGTGAAATTTGGAATCAACATATTTTTCCTTTAAAATGATACATTTTCTCGGATTAAACTTTTGATCTGTCATCTATGTTCTATTCTGAATCAAATATTGACATTTGCCATCTCCACATCATTGCATTCAGTTTTTATTCACAATTTGTTTAGTGTTCCAACTTTTTTGGAATCCGGGTTGTAGCTTGTTACTCTCTCTTGGTTTTTCATTTTGCTCCTAAAACTTTTAAAGAGTTTGTAGTCAGGTGTGACTTCAATGTATTTCAATGTGGTTTACCAGTTAAGTGTAATTTCTTTTTTGTATGTAATGCATAAAAAAGATTTTAGCAAGGGAAGATATCTTAAATAGATGGATGAAATGAATATGTCTACATATTTTTTATTATGATGAATGATAATGATTATGTTTTTAAACATCTTTACTCATCTTTAATCCTGAAAATATCAGTTTATATAATCCCTGATCATTTCATTTACTTCTGGAAATATCAGTTTATTAGTGAATACCTATTAGTTATTGGTAAATCTTGGTTTAAATAACCTAAAAATAACAATAAGAATTATTGTTTAAAATAACATTTTGCAATACTAGGTATATATAATTTTATCCGTAATTTGAAATAGAAATATATTAATGTAAATGAATTTAGACTATTTTTGTTTAGTTTCAGTTCTTCCTGACATTAGGGAACTATTTTAAGATACAGTAATAGTACAGCATAGTACACATTAAAAAAAGTTAAATAAATATATGTATTTATTTAGGTCAGAAGGTGCAATAATATCACACATGATAAAAACATTCATATTAAACCTGCATTAACAGTGACACAGACAGATGGTGGTTGTTTTCTAATCGTACGGACGATTAAAAAAATAATAATAAAATAAATAAATTCAGTTGTCCATTTGTAAATCTCCAAGCAGATTACTGAAATCTGATTTTGTCTTGGCTCTTTCTTCATAATAAGCCGCCGAGCTCCGGCCTGAGGATTAAAACAGCACAACATTTAAAGGAACAGTTAAAAAAATAACACAGAGCCTGTACAAAGTCCTTCTTACCCTAAATATAGCTGATCACAAACGACATGTCTGGTGTCTGTATAAAAACGAATTAAACGCTCAGATCATCCATCACCTCTAACACAGAGCTCCGCCTTCAACCTTGAAGCCACACCTTTTAATCACTCTGACACCGAACTGCAGAGCTACGGCATTTCATCATTTTCTTCTTGTTTATACAGAACAACAGTGCGCACATGTGACCCACCATGCTAACCTGTTAGCCATAGGCTTCCATTGTTTCTTAGCAAAATTAACACTGCAGCTGTAAAGGAGATAATCATCTGTCTTGTTTGAGTTATTACTATTTCATAGAAAATACACGACCTCACCAAAAAGTTGCCATTTCAGAAGGGTTAAATTATTGGGCCGCATCCAGCAAAGAAAACAACTAAGGAGATTTGAAAGAACTGGAAATGGAATAAGAACTTTCAACACATTATCAACACCTGGATGGATAGTGCTGAACTGTCAACTTTGTAGAAGAGAAAAAAAAATCTTAATCACTTAAACGCATGATGAACTTTCATGGTAAAAAATCAACAGTAAAAAAACAGAGCTAGAAGGTAAGAAGAGACGAGCATGAACTGATGTACCCATCATGCATTGTGTCCACTGTACAAGCCTCTGGAGACAGTGTTATGATCTGGGGTTGAGCAGTTGCTCAGGTCGAGACTCAGCAACGTTATGGGGCAATAAAATGAAGTCAGCTGATGACCTGAATGTACTGAATCACCAATGATAGCATGTTCCAGGACTCAGAGTGTAAAAGAGCATGAGGAATCACACATGAACTGGACGCCACAGTGTGCAACCAAAGCTAAGACGTGTTTTACAAAGTAAGCTTGTCAAGACAAATGTAGTACATTTGGGATAAAGAGGAATTAATTTATAATTTATTAATTTATAATTTCTATAATTTATGCATACTGTATATAAAAAGGGAGATGATAAAAGTTACATTTGATAGACATTTGGTGTGAGCTAAATGACCTCAATATCAGACTCAGAGGTTACAGCCAAATTTAACTTTCTGCATGAAGGGAAAGTATTATTTGATTATTTGAACATAATTTTAGTTAAATCTTGTGCAAAGGTTTTTACCCCCCCCCACACACAATTTTATATAAATACTACTATAATAATAATAATTCATTTATTCATGCATTTTCTATACCGCTTAATCCTGTGTTCAGGGTGGCGGGGGACCTGGAGCCTATCCCAGGAGACTTCGGGCACTAGGTGGGGTACACACTGGACAGGGTGCCAATCCATCGCAGGGCACACACACATACACACACTCACACACCCAATCACACACTATGGGCAATTTGGGAACACCAATTAGCCTAACCGGCATATCTTTGGACTGTGGGAGGAAACCGGAGTAATAATAATAATAATAATAATAATAATAATAATTATTATTATTATAATTTAATAAAATTTTATTTGTATAGCGCTTTTAACAATTGACATTGTCGCAAAACAGCTTTACACAATCAAAAGAATTATTTAAGTTTGTATGGAATGTGAATGTGTATGAATCAAAATGGTCAGATAGTCCCTGGTGAGCAAGCCGAGGGCGACAGTGGCAAGGAAAAACTCCCTGAGATGGTAATAGGAAGAAACCTTGAGAGGAACCAGACTCGACAGGGAACCCATCCTCATCTGGGTGAAACAGATAGCAGGAAATGATCTGCATTTATACAGTGTGTTAGGTGGCAGCAGTTCAGCTATAATAGTTGATGTTAATTGATGTTAATATGGAGTCCGTTATTGGAGACTCAGGTAGACTTGTAGAAAGTTCCAGTCCTGAACTATCGAATTGTCAAGTCCTCAGAGAAACAGCTGACCACACCAGTCGAGGCCAGAACCATCTTCTAAGTAGATAGAATCATCCCCAGACACCAGACGCATCCCAAAGAGACACACGGGGCATCCATGCGACGAGACCTCCAACCAGAAACCGGGCACCAGGATGGATCAGACAGGTCCGGAGGGCAGAGGGAGTCTGGATCACTGGCAGCTCAGGAACCACATGTGTAGCTCGACAGAGAGAGAGAGAGAGAGAGAGTGAAAGGGGGAGACAGGGGGAGAGAGGAAAGAGAAAAAGGGGGAGAAAGAGCAGAAGAGGAGAGATGGCAGTTAGGTATGGTCACAGTCACATAATGTATAATGTGAATGTATATTTACTGTAGAGTGCAAGCAGGGACTCCGGCAGGACTAACTATGACAGCATAACTAAAAGGGAGAGCCAGAAGGAAACACAAACATGAGGGGGAACTGAGATGTAAAGCAAACAATCACCTCACCGTCAACAAACCTGAGTGATCAATGAGGGTGGGGAAGACAGCATCTAAACATACCAGTTCACCATAATACTCTACGTCCATGAGTCCCCCAGATCTGCTCCTTTACCCAAGATAAATCTATTTATAAAAATGCTTGGCTAAATAAATAGGTTTTGAGCCTAGACTTAAACACTGAGACTGTGTCTGAGTCCCGAACACTATTTGGAAGACTATTCCATAATTTTGGAGCTTTGTAAGAAAAAGCCCTGCCCCCAGCTGTAGTTTTCATAATACGCGGTACTGACAAGCAGCCTGCATCCTTTGACCGAAGTAGGCGTGGCGGATCGTAAGACACTAGCAGTTCGCTCAGATACTGCGGCGCGAGACCATTTAATGCTTTATATGTCAAGAAGTATTTTAAATTTATAATCAAGTAGTATTTTAAAATCAATGCGAAATTTCACAGGGAGCCAATGTAGTGAAGATAAGATAGGGGTGATGTGCTCATATCTTCTGGCTCTAGTGAGGACTCTCGCTGCTGCATTCTGGACTAGCTGAAGCTTGTTTATGCACCTAACAGAACAACCAGACAGTAAGGCATTACAATAGTCCAACCTAGAAATGATAAAAGCATGAACTAGTTTTTCTGCATCATTTAGTGACAATATATTTCTTATCTTGGCAATATTTCTGAGGTGAAAGAATGCTATCCTGGTGATATTATCTACATGAGCTTCAAATGAAAGACTGGAATCTATAATCACGCCGAAGTCTTTTACTGTTGCACTTGATGGAACAGAAAGGCCATCTAAAGTTACGGTGTGATCAAAAATTTTTACTTCTAGCTGTATGCGGTCCTATGACTAGAACTTCTGTCTTATACGAATTAAGCAGAAGGAAGTTAATTAGCATCCAATTTCTTATATCCTGCACACGTTGCTCAACTTTAGTAAGCCGTTTTTCTCATCCGGTTTTACTGAGACATATAACTGTGTGTCGTCAGCATAACTATGAAAACTAATACCATGCTTACGGGTTATGTTGCCCAGAGGAAGCATGTAAAGAGAAAAAAGCAGTGGGCCTAAAACTGAACCTTGTGGAACGCCAAACTCCACTAGAGAACATGCAGAATAATCACCATTTAAGTCTACATACTGATAACGATCGGTAAAATAGGATCTGAGCCAGGAGAGGGCTGTACCCTTAATTCCTACTACATTTTCTAATCTGTGAAGAAGAATAGCATGATCAATGGTGTCAAAAGCTGCAATGAGGTCGAGTAATACAAGCATAGTTACACAACCCTGATCAGAGGCCAATAGGAGGTCATTTACTACTTTAACGAGTGCTGTTTCTGTGCTGTGATGATGCCTAAATCCTGACTGATACAGTTCATGTATGCCATTTCTATGTAGATATGAGCATAGCTGCTCCGCTACTATCTTTTCCAGAATCTTAGAGATAAAGGGGAGGTTTGATATTGGCCTGTAATTGGACAGCTGACAGGGGTCGAGGTCAGGTTTCTTAATTATTGGTTTGATAACTGCTAATTTAAAAGATTTTGGAACATAACCAATGCTGAGTGAGGAATTAATTATTCTCAACAGCGGTTCTGTTATTACTGGTACTATCTGTTTAAGAAAATGTGTCGGTATAGGATCTAATATACAGGTTGATGAATTTGCAGGAGAGATGAGTGAAATTAGTTCATTCTCTTCAAGAGGAGTAAAGTATTCTAGGTTCCGATCTGACATGGCTAGGTTAACATCTGTATCAATTACATTGTTCGGTTACAAAGCCTCAATTTTATGCCTGATATTTACAATTTTATTATTAAAAAAGTTCATGAAGTCCTCACTATTGCATGATGTTGTTGTGGAGATTTCTGTAGTGGTCTTATTTCTGGTTAATTTGGCTATGGTATTAAATAAAAATCTAGGATTATTTTTGTTATTTTCTATAAGAGTCGACTAATAATAATAATAATAATAATAATAATAATAAGAAGAAGAAGAATGAGAAAATGTGAATAAATACAATAATCACCACTGGCCTCCACAGCCCCTAGTTGGGCTACAGATGTTCATAGATGGATGGCACATGAAGATTTTCTCCTCATGATGTCGTCGTTGTGATTTTTCCGTCTCCAGTTAACGCGATTTGAAGTCTTAGTGCGCCCTCTGGCGGTCACATAGAAATCACAGTCTTTTCAACACAATCTCCTAAAATGACAGCAAATTATAAAAACATGTATAAAAAAGCGAAAATAAACATACTTCTCATTGTTTGTCTTTTTAATTCTGTCCTTCATTCCTTGACTTTTTGAATGTTTAATTATTGATTTTAATTATTTAAGTTTTGATGAAAACAACGCCATTATTAGCTCACAATTAGTATTGTAAAGCAAGTGTGTACACGTAAACTTTTAGATACTAAAAACGTTTGAAATATTAAAAAATACTTGGCAAAATGTATTATGCAGGTCATTTACCGACATTATGTTTCGACTCATGAGCTTTGTAGCGTGTTTGGATAAGATCATCAATAACCACAAAGTTTTTATATTAAACATTTAACATACTGCGTTCGAAAGTATTTCAATTCTTAATCAATAAAAACACAAGATGGATATAATGTGTATTTATTTACTCTGAAGTGGATGGAGAAGTGAATATATATTTGTACATTTTCTGCTATTAAAGCTAATTGAAGACGATCTCTCATAAACGCTTTATAGTGATGGAGTGAGTACGGAACCATCTACTGTAACAAGTGCCTGATTTGGGCAACTGTGTAAACTAACAAGATAAAAACTATATTTTGTTTTATTTTAGTATAAGATGCAGTAAGCTAATATCCTTTGGTTTAGCATGTTTTACTCCAACAAATTAACAACATAAATTAACTAAATTGAAAATTTATTTATTTTGTAGCTAGTTTTGTTAATTGATGGTATAAATTTGTTGTCGTAGCTAATTAGGTAATTAGATGTCATACCTAATTATTTTTTTTATTTTTATGTTGTTAAATTATGTTGTTTGTAGCGTCTTGGTCCTGGAGGAACATTGTTTCGTTTCACTGAGTACTGAACTGTACAGGGTTGAAATGACAATAAAAGCTTAATTGATTTGATTTTTACAGTCTAAAAGATATTGACTTTTCAATTAATTAAATTTTATTTCAGCTCTAATGATTAAACTCGAATCAGAAATATCATTTCCATACCGGATCGGTTGCGGTCTGGGTTAACAACGACCGCCACCGGTGCTGTTGACCTACAGGGTGCCGGTGGAAATTGGGCTACTGTTGGTCGAAGAAGGAGAGGAGGAAGGCGTGTTCGAAAGCAGAGAGAGAAGAGGAAAGGCAAGAGTTTAGGAGTGAAAGTAGGGACCTTGAATGTTGGGACCATGACAGGGAAGGGAAGAGAGTTTGTTGATATGATGCAGAGGAGGAAGGTGGATATACTGTGTGTCCAGGAGACCAGGTGGAAAGGTAGCAAAGCTAGAAGCTTAGGATCAGGGTTCAAATTGTTTTACCATGGTGTGGATAGGAAAAGAAATGGAGTAGGAGTTATCCTGAAAGAGGAGTTTGTTGGGAATGTTCTAGAGGTGAAGAGAGTATCAGATAGGGTGATGAGTCTGAAGCTGGATATTGAAGGGATAATGTTCAATGTTGTTAGTGGTTATGCTCCACAGGTAGGATGTGTGTTAGAAGAGAAGGAGAAATTCTGGAGTGAGTTAGATGAAGTGATGCAGAGCATCCCCAGAGGTGAGAGAGTGATTATTGGTGCAGACTTCAATGGACATGTTGGGGAAGGGAACAGAGGTGATGAGAATGTGATGGGCAGGTTTGGTCTTCAGGACAGGAATGTAGAAGGACAGATGGTGGTGGACTTTGCAAAGAGGATGGAAATGGCAGTAGTAAATACTTTCTTCCAGAAGAGGCAGGAACATAGGGTGACATACTGTATAAGAGCGGAGGCAGAAGCACTCAGGTGGAGTACATCTTGTGTCGACGTTGTAATCTGAAAGAGATCAGTGACTGCAAGATGTTGGTAGGGGAGAGTGTAGCCAGACAACACAGAATGGTGGTGTGTAAAATAACCCTGGTGTTGAGGAAGGTGAAGAGGACAAAGGCAGAGCAGAGGACAAAGTGGTGGAGGCTGAGAAAGGAAGAATGTTGTGTTGTCTTTAGGGAGGAGTTGAGACAAGCTATGGTTGGTCAGGAGGTGCTTTCAGTTGACTGGACAACTACAGCCAATGTGATCAGGGAGACAGGTAGGAGGGTACTTGGTGTATCATCAGTTAAGGGAAAAGGAGACAAGGAGACTTGGTGGTGGAATGAGGAAGTCCAGGAGTGTATACAGGGAAAGAGGCTAGCCAAGAAGAAGTGGGACACTGAGAGGACTGAAGAGAGTAGACAGGAGTACAGGGAGATGCAGCGTAAGGTGAAGGAAGAAGTGGCAAAGGCCAAACAAAGAGCATACAGTATGAGGACTTGTATGCTAGGCTGGACAGTAAGGAGGGAGAGGTGGATCTGTACAGGTTGGTGAAGCAAAGAGATAGAGATGGGAAGAATGTGCAGCAGGTTAGAGTGATTAAAGATAGAGATGGAAATGTACTGACAGATGCCAGGAGGGTGATGGGAAGATGGAAGGAGTACTTTGAGGAGTTGATGAATGAGGAAAACGAAAGAGAACAAAGAGTAGGAGAGGTTACTATTGTGGAGCAGGAAGTAGCAAATATTAGTAAAAGTGAGGTGAGAAGGGCGTTGAAGAGGATGAAGAGTGGAAAGGCTGTTGGTCCTGATGACATACCTGTGGAGGTATGGAAGCGCTTAGGAGAGGTGGCAGTAGAGTTTCTGACTAGTTTGTTTAACGAGATCTTGGAGAGTGAGATGTGCTGCAGGTGTGACAGAAGAGTTCAAGGTGGAGGTGGGTCTGCATCAAGGATCGGCTCTAAGCCCCTTTTTGTTTGCTCTAGTGATGGACAGGATGACAGATGAAGTTAGACAGGAGTCTCCATGGTCTATGATGTTTGCAGATGACATTGTGCTTTGTAGCGAGAGCAGGGAACAGGTAGAGGAAAATTTGGAGAGGTGGAGGTACGCTCTGGAAAGCAGAGGAATGAAGGTTAGCCGCAGCAAGACAGAATACATGTGTGTGAATGAGAGGGACCCAAGAGGAACAGTGAGGCTACAGGGAGCAGAGGTATAGAAGGTGCAGGATTTTAAGTACTTAGGGTCAACGGTCGAGAGCAACGGAGAGTGTTCAAAGGATGTGAAGAGACGAGTACAGGCAGGTTGGAATGGGTGGAGAAAAGTGTCAGGTGTGTTGTGCGATAAAAGAGCATCAGTGAGAATGAAAGGAAAGGTGTACAGGACAGTGGTGAGACCAGCGATGCTCTACGGCTTAGAGACAGTGGCACTGAAGAAAAGACAGGAGGCAGAGCTAGAGGTAGCAGAGCTGAAGATGTTGAGGTTCTTTTTGGGAGTGACAAGGATAGATAGGATCAAGAATCAGTTCATCAGAGGGACAACCCATGTTAGATGTTTTGGAGATAAAGTCAGAGAGGCCAGATTGAGGTGGTTTGGACATGTTCAGAGGAGAGATGGTGAATATATCGGTAGAAGGATGCTGAGGTTGGAACTGCCAGGCAGGAGGTCTAGAGGAAGACCAAAGAGGAGATTCATGGATGCAGTGAGAGAGGACATGAAGTTAGTTGGTGTGAGAGAAGAGGATGCAGAGGATAGGGTTAGATGGAGGCAGATGATTCGCTGTGGCGACCCCTGAAAGGGAACAGCCGAAAGACAAAGAAGAATTGTGAATGAATTATTAGTTTAAGCATGTTAACAGGACTAAGAAAGATTTGAAAACTGGGACAAACACAGGATCAGTACTGGATTTAACACATGCGTACCCCCAACACACACAGAAATTAGGCTTAAAAAAGTCTGGCAAGGAAAACACAGAACATTAGTTCACATTTGGTGTCCATCTGATGGTGGTGCAGCTTGAGTAATAATGTTCAAGTGGTGCTAATTAGTCTGAAGCAGGTGAGTTGGGGGTGTGTGGATGGTGGACCTGCTTGTAGGCACCTGTTGAGTCTATTACTCACACTTTTAATCAGTCAATCAGTGTATTAAAATAAAAATCGACATGATATACGTATATATGATACGTATCCAAGCGTAAATGACCACATTTTCCAGTTTAACATTAACAGTATTACTTTGGTCTTTTTTAACATCATTTTAATTGAATGGTTTATCTTCACTGTTGCGGCGCGGTGGTGTAGTGGTTAGCACTGTCGCCTTGCACCTCCAAGGTCTGGGCTCGATTCCCGTCTCTGTGTGCATGGAGTTTGCATGTTCTCCCCGTGCTTGGTGGGTTTCCTCCGGGTACTCCGGTTTCCTCCCACAGTCCAAAGATATGCAGGTTAGGCTAATTGGCGTTCCTAAATTGCCCGTAGTGTGTGATTGGGTGTGTGAGTGTGTGTGCCCTGCGATGGATCGGCACCCTGTCCAGGGTGTACCCCGCCTAGTGCCCGAAGTGTCCTGGGATAGGCTCCAGGTCCCCCGCGACCCTGAACACAGGATTAAGCGGTATAGAAAATGAATGAATGAATGAATGAAAGGATCTTCACTGTTTGTCATGTCACTCCACATTATCTAGTGCTGAGGTCAGAACAAGCACACTTTGACTTCAATGCATGGTTTTGCCTTCTTTAGGAAGGAAACATCCCATCATTAATATTTATCCATCCATCCATCCATCCATTTAGGAAGCTCTATAATCCAATTAGGGGCCATGGAGTGGTTACCACTGTATTTATTCCCATTTTTACGATTGCGGTAAGACCTCTTGTCAACATTCAGACATGGAATTTGGCAATTTGGGAACGCCAGTTAGCCTAATATGAATGTCTTTGGACTTTGGAAGGAAACCCAGATGAGGAAATCGTACCAGAACCCTGGAGGCGCAAGGCGACTTAAGCCAACGTGCCATATCATGAAGATCATCTCTGTTAAAACACCAGTGTTACGACTGTCTAGGGGACTGTGTCGTAGGAAAAAGGTGAGTGAAGGAGTCTCACTACCAAAGAGATTAGGAAATTGTATTTCTTTTTATTTCTAGGCAAAAAAAGATAAGGGTTACGAACTTCAGAGGTTGACCAGGCCAAAATAATAAACAAAATGGTCTTCTTTTAAGAAGAACTCTATTCCTAAGTCAAAAGAAAATAAAACAAGATACATAAGGCTTCCCTAACTCCCTAACCAAAAACAGAGTACAAAATATATACAACAAAAGAAATGGCATCAACCTCCTACTGCCCTTAATATGATGAAAGTATTTACAACAATATTTACAATATGAATCGATGGCTAACAAATCCAAAACAGAATCCAAACTCGTATTCAAAAAACAGGCTTAAGGTCACATCAACAGTCAGACTAACAATTCTCTTTAGTAAGAAACTCGAATATACAAAGATCAAATTGAACAAAGAGACACACACAGTGGCACCAAAGGCATCTGAAAGGAGTTTGGGGTGGTGCTTTTATTCTGGTTGGTTGAGGAGATGAGCCAACCGCAGCATCCGGTGAATTACCTGGAGGAACACCCACCTGAAAGGCAAGCAAGTACCCAGAAAGAACAGCAGAGGGCAGAATAACAAACTCCTAACACCCCCATCCATAAAATAAAACATAGTATGTTTTAAATGCTAATTAACACGGGACAGAGAATCAGCAATCACAATGTCGGTACCCTTTTTATGACAAATGTTCAAATTGTAACCTTGACAAATTAATGACCAGCGCATGCGACGATGGTTGGCATTGGACATGCGTTGGAGAAATATCAATGGATTATGGTCGGTGTAAACATTGACAGGTTGTACATAATACCCGATCATTCCAAGAAATCGTCCCAGCTCTCTTGTTCTGTGGAACTGGAAAATGAAGGATTGCGTCAACCTTCGAATTCAAAGGACGAACTTTACCACTTCCGACCTCTTTACCCAAATATGTGACAGTAGCACATCCAAATTCACACTTGGCCAAGTTCAGAGTAAGGTTAGCAGCTTTAAGTCGCTCAAAGACTCCACGCAAGATTTCAAGATGATCTTTCCATGTATTATCATAACACACAACATCGTCTAAGTAAGCCTCACAATTAGACATGTTAGACAACACGATAGACATAAGTCGTTGAAAAGTGGTGCCCGAATTTCGAAGTCCGAAAGGCATAACCCGATATTGTAGGAACACATCAGGGGTGGCAAACGCAGAAATCTCAGATGCGCGCGCTGAAAGGGGCACCTGCCAATATCCTTTTAGCAAGTCGAGTTTCGTTACAAATTTTGCGTTCCCGACCCGGTCGACACAATCTTCCATGCGTGGCAATGGAAAAGAATCAGCTTTTGTAACCGAATTTACTTTCCTGTAGTCTGTACAAAATCGTGACGACCCATCGGATTTGGGCACGATAAGACATGGAGAACACCAGGGACTAGAACTCGGGACAGCCAACTCATGTTCAAGCAAATACTGTTTTTCTTGTTTCATAAGTTCTCTCTTAACTGGATTTACCCGATAAGCATTTTGCTTAATAGGCGCATGTGAACTGACATCAATGTCGTGCATTAACACTTGTGTCATTGAAGGAAAATCACCAAACAAGGTTGGATAACTCTGAATCAAGTTTCTAATATCAGCTTGGTTGGAAATTGATAAATGAGATAACTTGGAAGAAAGATTCAAAGTTTCTGAGTTAGACAAACGGGCAGTAGTGAACATGGCGCTATTCATCATCAAATCATCATTTTCTGGCGAGTATTCGGCAAGGGACGCCACTGCTGCTGCAACAGTGACAACAGGATGCTTCTCCACCGAATCGTGACGGGTCACATATGCTTTGAGCATATTGACATGACAGACACGCGACTTCTTCCTACGTTCAGGAGTGGAAACAACATAATTAATCTCACTCAATTTTTCGCTAATTTCATAGGGACCAGTGAATTTAGCTTTCAGTACTGCACCAGGCACAGGTAGTAAGATTAAAACTTTATCTCCGACACAAAATGAACGTTGGACAGCTTTTTGATCATAACGACATTTCGTTTGTTCTTGTGCCGAGTCAAGCGATCGTTTTGCCAGTTTCCACATTTCGTGTAGCTTTTCGCGGAAAGAACTAACATATTCTGGGACGTTTTTCACGGGAGCTTGGTGAGTAAGGGACAACATTTGCTTCTGCAAAATTTTCAAAGGACCGCGCACTGTGTGTCCGAAGATCAGCTCTGACGGACTGAATCCGAGCGACGCTTGAGTTGTGGTTCGAATGGCAAACAACAGAAGGGGAATTTCCTCATCCCATTCCTTCGGTTGTTCAACGCAAAAAGTTCGGAGCATAGACTTGAGTGTTTGGTGGAACCGTTCAAGTGCACCTTGTGACTGAGGATGAAACGCAGTTGATACTTGATGCATGATGTTTAACTTTTTTATTGCCTTAGCGAACACTTTAGACATGAAGTTGGTTCCTTGATCAGACTGAATGCATTTAGGCACTCCAAAAGTCGTAAAAAATTTAATGATCGCTTTCACAACCGCATGAGCTTTAAGTGAACGGAGAGGAATCGCTTCAGGATATCTAGTTGATGCACACATTAACGTTAACAGATACAAATTTCCAGATTTTGTTTTAGGCAATGGCCCAACACAGTCAATTATAATCCGTTCGAAAGGTTCACCAATCACTGCTATTGGCTTCAATGGGGCTGGGGGAATCACCTGATTGGGTTTGCCTGCCATTTGACAAGCATGGCACGATTTACAGAATTTTACTACGTCAGATTTCATTGATGGCCAAAAGAAATACTTCAATAAATAATCGTATGTCTTTCGAATACCTACATGTCCAGAAAGTTCATGGTCATGCGCTACACTCAACACCTGTTCTCTAAAAGGTTTTGGAACCACTACCTGAAAAACAGTGCCCCAGTCATCTTTGACACGATTTGGCGACCACTTACGCATCAGCACGCCCTCTTCAACAAAATAGGCAACGGGGTGTTCTGGCAAAACGGTCTGCTCGACAGCTGCTGCAAAACAATGAGAGAGAGTTTGATCGGTACTTTGTGCCTCCATTAACATAGCTCGCTCACACGGTAAATCAACATTAGGTAGTGCATACATTTTTAGCTCTACTATATCAGATTTCTCTGAATTATCTTCATTCAAAAAGGTTTGTGACAGGTCAACAGTGTCTTTAAACTTCTGAGCCTGTGCTCGAGTTACTACACACGTGCTAAACACGTTTGGAAATTCTTCCTGCAAATCATCATGACCATCGTATGCAACCGGAACATCTACCACTTCTGGTAAACAAAAAACTTTGTCACCAGCCAAGTCATTTCCCAATAAGAGTGTTACACCTTCGACTGATAACTCTACACAAACAGCCAGTTTAACTCTCCCCGACACAATACCAGAGCGCAAATGTACATTGTGCAGAGGAACTTTAACAACTGTCAAACCAAGACCTTGCAACAATACACTCGAACCACAGCTTGACTGCTCTGAAAATGGTAACACACTTTCTAAAATTAAAGACTGGCTCGCACCAGTATCACGAAGGATACGAACATTTTTCATTTCAGAGTCTTCACTAAGTGATGCAACACCGTCCACAATAAATGGCTCAAACACATCATCAGTAACCAGGGAACGTTCAACCAAAGCAACGCCTTTCGGCGCGTTTGTTTTCCTGATAGTTTTACGCTTGAGAGAGGGACAGACAGCGATGAGGTGTCCCACTTCATGGCAGTAAAAACACTCGCGAGTTTCATCATTAACAGCCCCTTGCGCCTTCTTTGATCCTGTTGTGGCATCATTAGGACCAATGTTACGAACACGATCGGAAACATTTCATTTCCTGGGTGACGAATACACGACTCTATGAGTCAGTACAAACTCATCTGCAAATACCGCCACTTCAGACAGAGAAGACACTTTCTGCTCATTTAAGTAAATCACAATTCTTTCGGGAAGACAATTTTTTAATTCCTCCACCAGCATTAACTCCTTTAAGTGTTCAATCGTAATAACTTTGCTCGCCGCGCACCACTTCTCAAACAAATTGGCTTTATCACGTGCGAATTCTACAAACGTTTGTCCAGTGGTTTTCACATGATTGCGAAATTTCTGCCGGTAGGCTTCAGGCACCAACTCATAAGCGCGCAACACAGCATACTTCATTTCATCATAATTCAAACTTTGTTCGAGCGTTAAAGCAGAACAGACTTCTTGCGCTTTTCCGACGAGTTTACATTGTAACAAGAGTGGCCAAACAGTCCGCGGCCATTTCAAAGTAGCTGCTATACGCTCAAATACATTTAAATAAGTGTCAACCTCGCTCTCACGGAACAATGGAACTAAAGCAATTTGTCTACTAATATCAAATTCTGAGTTACTTACTTGGAAAGGTGATCGTGGTGCAGGAACGGGACTCGGAGTGGAAGCATTGACGGGAGCTGAGACTGGCACATTCACCCTGGGCGCCTCCGCAGCGGGGAAGTGAGTTGGTTGTTGAGCTTTTAGCTCCAGATCCAGCTCCTTGAGCCTGATTGCTCGCCGAGTTTCCAGTTCAACCACCTGCACCTGCAACAGTTGACTCTGGTATTGCTGTCTGCTCAGCTCTAACTCCAGCTCTTTCAATCAAATTGCCAGCAAAGGGTTACTAGATGGAAGATTAGCATGATCTATGCTAGCCAGCTACGTGGGTTTGGGTTCCTCCTCCCCCTCACCTGCGGAAGCCGACATTTCAGATGCAACACCTGCTTCTTCGCGTTCCTGAGGTAAAACCCCCTGCTCAATCAAATGCTCATGGATCACTCCTTTTATTTCTGCTTTCCTCGCACCACGAGCAACCTGAATCCAATACAAATCTGCAATAGCGAGCAAATCATCTTTGCGGCAGATATCCAATTGCTGTGCTGATGGCTGGATCGCAAATTGATCTAATTCAAATTTCGAAGTCATTTCCGATTCCCTCCTCCTTAAAATGAAAACCACTAGGCAAAACCACTAGGCAAATGCAAACATAGAAAGATATAAACCGAATTTTATGAGTTTTGTTTTCCTTTAGAGAAAAAGAAGTAGGACGAGCCCCCAATTTTGTTACAACGGTCTAGGGGACTGTGTCGTAGCAAAAAGGTGAGTGAAGGAGTCTCACTACCAAAGAGATTAGGAAATTGTATTTCTTTTTATTTCTAGGCAAAAAAAGATAAGGGTTACGAACTTCAGAGGTTGACCAGGCCAAAATAATAAACAAAATGGTCTTCTTTTAAGAAGAACTATATTCCTAAGTCAAAAGAAAATAAAACAAGATACATAAGGCTTCCCTAACTCCCTAACCAAAAACAGAGTACAAAATATATACAACAAAAGAAATGGCATCAACCTCCTACTGCCCTTAATATGATGAAAGTATTTACAGTATTTACAACAATATTTACAATATGAATCGATGGCTAACAAATCCAAAACAGAATCCAAACTCATATTCAAAAAACAGGCTTAAGGTCACATCAACAGTCAGACTAACAATTCTCTTTAGTAAGAAACTCGAATATACAAAGATCAAATTGAACAAAGAGACACACACAGTGGCACCAAAGGCATCTGAAAGGAGTTTGGGGTGGTGCTTTTATTCTGGTTGGTTGAGGAGATGAGCCAACCGCAGCATCCGGTGAATTACCTGGAGGAACACCCACCTGAAAGGCAAGCAAGTACCCAGAAAGAACAGCAGAGGGCACAATAACAAACTCCTAACACCAGCTAAAAGTCAAAGAGTGTAATAAAATGTGTTAATTCTGAGCAAGGCGGCGCGGTGGTGTAGTGGTTAGCACTGTCGCCTTGCACCTCCAGGGTCTGGGTTCGATTCCCCGGCCAGGCTCGATTCCCGTCTCTGTGTGCATGGAGTTTGCATGTTCTCCCCGTGCTTGGTGGGTTTCCTCCGGGTACTCCGGTTTCCTCCCACAGTCCAAAGATATGCAGGTTAGGCTAATTGGCGTTCCTAAATTGCCCGTAGTGTGTGATTGGGTGTGTGAGTGTGTGTATGTGTGTGTGCCCTGCGATGGATTGGCACCCTGTCCAGGGTGTACCCCGCCTAGTGCCCGAAGTCTCCTGGGATAGGCTCCAGGTCCCCCGCGACCCTGAACACAGGATTAAGCGGTATAGAAAATGAATGAATGAATGAATAAATTCTGAGCAAGAAACTGACGTATAAAAGACAAAGAACCTGACCAGCCTTTAAGTATGTAAGTATGGCCCCTTAGACGAGATGACATCAGTAAATGTGCAGCAAACACATTCAAAAACCACAAAGATGTTATTGGAAGCTTTAAAAAGTCAGGCATTGTTCAATCAGACAAATTTACAACTTTACTAGAAGAAGAGCCACACAAGCACAGAGGATAGTCAGGTCAAAACCTTCATCTGAACATTTCAATCCATCCATGATGAATGTTCTGAAAGGTCGCAGAATCACCATTTGTGACAAGGAAGAGACCAGTCTCGATGTAAACACACATGAAGTCATCAGTACAATTTGGTCATGGACAGGAAGGAAGCAAACAAAGTGCATTAGGGAAAAAAAATAGCAAAATGGTGAGTTATCATATACGTCAGATGCCAGGATGGAATACTATCACATGACCTGATTCAACATCTGGACTCTGCAGTGTTTAGAGTCTAAGGATTCTCATGTCCTTTAGATAACTTAAACTTATTCGCTAATTTTGTGTTTTTAGAAATGTGAGAACTCTGACTAAGAATGTTTTCTCCACAGTAAACAAATCCAGACAATCAAACATAAGCGTCAGAACAATGTCTGGTAATACTGAACATGCTTATATTTGATCATGGAAATCTTGATTAGACACGTTGGAATTGTTGTTATGAAAGCTTCGGCTGATTATGAAGGTTTCTCCAGATTTTTTGCCCAACATCAGACTCAAAGTGTGAGCTGGTCATAAACCAGCTGAAAAATGTGATATCTTGTATCTCACCATGCAGCAACACGCACTGACATCACTATTGCGATCTCAACCCGTCTGAGCAATATGACTGGGGCGTTAAAGAGTGTAAGGACATCAGTCAGTTCTCACGGAAGCAGGTTCGCACAGTAGCGTGTTCGTTGTGTGTGTGTGTGTCCTGTCTCCCCTAGTTCACAGCTTTGTAGCAGACTTTCTGAATCATTTATTCCATTACTTAGCAAACACAGAACTGA
The DNA here is from genome assembly GCA_030522415.1 of Channallabes apus. Classification (NCBI taxonomy): domain Eukaryota; kingdom Metazoa; phylum Chordata; class Actinopteri; order Siluriformes; family Clariidae; genus Channallabes; species Channallabes apus. The sequence continues at coordinate 58,580,817 of CM060106.1, read as the reverse complement.
CATTTTTCCAGATGTTTCTTCAGACAGAACTGCTAACTTTCTGTAAGGATTAAAGCAAACGCTGAGCAAGCTATTACTGTCACACTCAGTGGCTTAACACAGAGTCTCACATACTGTACTTTGTGGTGGAGTCACTAACACGTCGGCCAGGCCCACAGGAACGTCCTCACAGTCAGTCTAGTGCCTTGGATATGGCGAACGTTCCACATTCTGATCATACAAAGAAGAAGAGGACGAGAAAAATCACCTTAACCTTCAGTTTTGGGGAAAAAAAATTCTCAGAACACAGATCCTAAGAAGGCATGGCATTTTATACACTGATCACTTTACCACAATAATTTATAAGCATTCTGTACAGATCATGCTGTTTAAGACAGTCAGTGAAGTAGATCATTTTATTGAAACAGCATGCCCCGGACACTTTTATTCCTCTTATACCACAGCAGTAGAATGTATTTACTAACTTCACGATTAATGCATAATGCGTCCGTTTAATTTTATGTCATGGGTCAGACGTGAAATAACTAAGTGTCTGATTTCACTTACGTTATAGCAGTTGTAAACAGATCATTCAGATAATTCAGTGCTAAAACAGTTATTACATAATGTTTTTTTTTTTTTTCATTCATTCGTTTTCTATACCGCTTAATCCTGTCATTTAATATTCTGATAACTGACTGATTAATTTGATCTTTTTAACTTTCAGTCTGTTTCATCTGGAAAAATCATCAGGAGTTCTTGACAGGAAACAGGGTTGCCCTCTAGTGGAGCACTACTGCAGTTGCAGCTTAATGGACCTTTTGTTTTAGTTTTTTTTTTTGCACTTTGCATTTGGTGCTTGAGATTTTTATGAAGTGTTCATTGTTTCTTGCTTCAGTTTCCGTTCCATGTGTCATCAGTTTGGTCCATGAATAGTGTGACTATTTATGCTCTGTGTCTTTGTGCTGCATCCCTTGTTTGATTTGCGGTTCCTGTTCTAGTTCTGATTCTGGTTCTTGGTTTTGTTTATAGTTCAGTTATGCATATTTCTCATGTTTGTTTACATTAAAGTCATCATCTGCATGTACATGTTGTACATGGTGTAGTGGTTAGCACTGTCGCCTTGCACCTCCAGGGTCTGGGTTCGATTCCCCGGCCAGGCTCGATTCCCGTCTCTGTGTGCATGGAGTTTGCATGTTCTCCCCGTGCTTGGTGGGTTTCCTCCGGGTACTCCGGTTTCCTCCCACAGTCCAAAGATATGCAGGTTAGGCTAATTGGCGTTCCTAAATTGACCATAGTGTGTGAATGAGTGTGTGAGTGTGTGTATGTGTGTGTGCCCTGCGATGGATTGGCACCCTGTCCAGGGTGTACCCCGCCTAGTGCCCGAAGTCTCCTGGGATAGGCTCCAGGTCCCCCGCGACCCTGAATAGAAGGATAAAGCTGTATAGATGATGAATGAATGAAAGAACTACAGTATATACAGTACGATATTTAAATGAGTAAACTGGTTTAAGAGTTGATGTGTTTATTCTTCATCATTGGCAGCTTCGTGCAAGGTGACGATCTCAAAGCCATCTGAGAGATTACCAAGATGATCATGCCGCCATATCTTTTATCCTGTATTCTTTTCTCTCTCTCTCTCTCTCTAACTCTATCAATACATTTGAAATCACACAAATCGAAGCTCAACATGATCTTAAAGAAGCTCTTCAAAGTTTTCTGAGCTCCATGTAATCAGGGTACAAGGGTTTTAGCAATGGTTCCACAAGGCCTACACAATGTTCTTCAACACAATCCGGCCTAAAAACAACCACAAAAATGAAAAGTAAAAAAATACACACTGCGTTCAATGATCACAAAGTCAGCAGAGAATAAAAAGGAGAGGAATATTTCTGCAGACTCATCACCAAGTGCACTCAACATGGCTATCAACAAACCACAGCTCTGTGTGTGTGTGTGTGTGTGTGTGTGTGTGTGTCCTAAGCCTGAGCGCTGAAGAGTGCTGAAATAAAAACAATGTGGGTCTGTTAACCATAAAATCTCCATGCTTACACACAGCCCGCACTCAACCCCAGTGAACTACAGTAAAGTCCAAACTTCAGCTTGAAGCACAATGATGCACTTTATCTCTTTTACACAAGAACACAGTATTACGTAGAGACGTTCAGTATCATAATGTATATATTTTTTTTATGTTTTAGCAAATAACACAATGACTATAATTGATAATTACACTTTGACTTAACTAAGTGACAACATACTGTACATGTGGACATAGTATATATATATATTCAGTACTGTGTAAAAGTCTTGACCCCCTTCATTTATTCTAAAGAACCAGATTTTCTTGTGTTTTTAATATAGTCATAAGGATAATTGGCGTTTCCAAATTGCCTGTAGTGTGTGAGTGAGTGTATGAGTGAGTGTGTATCATGCCTAGTGCCCCTAGGATAACTCCAGGCCTCATGAGACCCCGAACAGGATGAGCGCTAGAGAGAAAGAGAGAGAGAGAGAGATACACAATATCAGCCCATGTGTTCAGAGAGTTTATGATGGATTTTGTGTTTTTCACTTTTTTTGTTAAAAATGTTTTGCAACGTCTGAATGCTTTACATCACTTCACAAGAAGCATTGCACCTCATGGAAACCATGTGCTAACTGTTCAGGTACGCTTCCTCTACAAACAGCTCAAGACACAAAATAATATTGCTCTGAAACTCTTTTAGAAGAAACTATACCACGCGCTTCAAAAGTGGAAGAAGATCACTGGAAGATGACGAGAGATCAGGAAGGCCTTCAAAGAGCTCGACATCTGACATCGTGCCGTGGACGACCTGTTTTTCATGTCGAGGATCATTAAAGCCGTAAACTTGGGTGTACGATGCATTTATCTTATAGGCAGCTCTCTGATCTTCAGGTTGGTTTGTACTTTTTATCAACAATTTAAAAGCAGAAATCCAGGGTTATTCATTGATAACAGGGGACATCTCTCACAACAAGGAACACCTGCCAGTCACATGTTCTAATATATTTGGTCACTTTAGCACATCTGGATGTAAACATCAGGAACTTATAGGTGTAATTCCAATTCCATCTCTTGATCTTAAACCTAAATATGTGCAGTAAATGTCTCAGTACATCTCACATCACATGCTGGTTCAGAACCAGGTTCGCTGAAGTGTTGTTCGTGGCCCATGATGAAGTCAGATGAAGAAGCTCATGGTTTGAGTGAGCCGGTCACTTCCTGTCTATTAAATATAAAATCTCTTAAAAAAAAAAAACATATACAAGTTTAAGTGTGTGTGTGTGTGTGTGTGAAATAAAATATACTGTTTATTTATTTTTTAGATGTGAGGCTTATTTTAGAAATAAATTTCTTACAAGAATCTTAACAGTAGAATAATTATATAAATTAATTTATTTTATATATTTCACAATTATACATTCTTGATGCTGAAATAAATAATTAATTGCAATTAACATAACATCTTATTAAAATAATATTGAAACCTTATATAAATGTTTATAAGCACTTTAAATATATTATTTAACATATACAAATAAAAAATATAATTTAGAGCTGAATATATAGCTTGTAGTAACGGTTAGTAACCGCTAGGTGGCAATCGGTGCGACGCTTTCTGTCGCACAAGGCGGTCGCGTACTGATGGCGTCACTGCGCGCCAATTAATTAAAAAAAAAGTAAAACTATATAAAAAAATATAGAATTAATAAAATAATCAATAAGGCACTTGGAAAAAAGGGAAACCTATGAAATATGAAAGGCTTAAAATACAATAAGGGTGAGAGAGAGAGAGAGAGAGAGAGAGAGAGGATAAAATAAATAAATAAATGAACATCATGAAATATCAACAATACATTTTAAATAAATACAATTATAAACTAAAGAGGTTTATCTAAAGTTTATTCAGTACGATAGGGTCAGTAACGTAAACCAAAACAGCTGAAGGCATTTTTCTTCATGTAGTTTAGACCACCTGAACAGTGGCACCGCGACGTACGAATGCGCCAACTCACAAAGTTCTGCAAGAGATTCGGCCTCGACATACGAAGTGTTTTCGGCATACGGGGCGAACGAACCAAGTCAAACTGAACGCCGGCTGAGGTTGCGCAGGCATCAAGGAGCCGTTTAAAACTTGTTCATGTCAGTGGAAAGCAAAGTGAAGCGAGTTTACATATATTTTTTTTCGCAGTATGTGCAAGATTTAGCGAAGACGTAGCACCGCGGGTTCCAAGAATGTTATGAAGCACGGTAGCAAGAATAAAGGGAGCCGCTTTCAGTTTGGTTGTTAAAGCAGCCGGTGACAAGAGGAATCATAAATTAAGGTTGAATGAGGTTTAATGTCTATTTATTTCATATTTTACTTCAAATAAAAAAAAGTATTTTCTAAATGTTGTGATTGATTTATATGCAAAAATATAATTATAATGTTAGTTACATTGGTAATATTTTTGATGGCTGGAACGGATTATTTGCATTTACATTATTTCCTATGGGAAAGTGCGTTTCACAATACAAACTTTTGCCTCTGGAACGGATCAAATTCATATGTCGAGGTACCACTGTAGTTTCAAAGTTAATTGTGAAATGCTGTGTGTGTGTGTGTGTGTGTGTGTGTGTGTTAATAATGTTCACAGCTATTTCAAGCAAGCAAACAAACAAACAAACAAACATTTATTAACAGCTATTTTTGGGAATAACTACTAATGGATTTCTTTTCAAATGGTCTTACTATGTTTACAACCAAAGAATACATTTTCTGCTGTTTATTTACCTTGCTCACAAAAGGTATAGTATTAAAGGCTAGACCAGGGGTCTCCAAATTCAGTCCTGGAGGGCCAGTGTCCAACACAGTTTGGTGATTCTTCTTCTCAAACACAGCTGATTTAACTTATCTGTTAATTACTAGGTTCAATGGGTGTGTTTAGGTGTTGCTAAATTACAAACTGTGCTGGTCACTGGCCCCCAGGAACTGGATTTGGAGACCCCTGGTCTAGACCAAAGTGTAATTTGAGAAATTCTCAGGAGAGATAAACAGTACAACATAAATGTTGTTATAAGCAGTATAGCATGAACACACAACAATTGTGAAAGAACATTTAAAGTTTTCCATTGTCAGGTGATAAGTGTAAAGGATATTTTACAAAGTTTGTATCTGATTCTTATCATAAGTTGATGTTAATAAAGATTTTTTTTTTAAAGTATGGTCGTGATGCTTCATCTTTTAAACAAGTTGAAATTTTGGGTTTTGATATTTAATTGATTATCTCATAATAGTGGCAACTGTCAGGAGGTGGGGTGTATTAGTCAGAAAGGGGACAGTCAGTTCTTAAAGTTGATGTGTTGGGCAATGGGAAAAATGGGCAATTGTAAGGATTTGAAAGACTTTGGCAGTGTCAGAGCTTCTCCAAAACATGGGTTAATACATTTACATTTAGTAGACGCTCTTATCCAGAGCAACTTAAATTTTTTAAAATCTCATTACACATCTGAGCAGTTGAGGGTTAAGGGTCTTGCTCAAGGACTCAACAGTGGCAACTTGGTCGTTGTGGGGTTTGAATCTGGGATCTTCCAAACCATAGTCCAATGCCTTAACCACTGAGCTACCCCTGGCCCTAATACCTACCGAACAAGCTCCAGGGAAGGACAACCTGTGAACCGGTGACAGAGGATGGTTTGAGGAACATGACAAAGAGCTCAAGGAACTCCGGAACGGATTAAATTCGTATGCAGAGGTACCACTGCACTAATAATGTAAATATGATCATTTGTGTGATCATTTACAAATGGAATTCAACACCTGTCTTTAAACATGTGAAGTTTTTTAAAAATAATTTTTTATTAATATATTGCTGTTTTTCTTTCAACAGTAGAAACAATTACCATTTTTTAGTCTGTACTAATCACACATGCTGAGAAATGCAGCAGACTCACTCGAGCATCCCTGTAATAGCTGTCACACTTGGTCCGAGGGTGTAACCACATCGTTTTACACTTCTGACACTTTCCCCCATCTCTGTGTGAAACGGGACACTAGTGAGACTGACAGCTACTTAGATTAATCAGCAAACAAGAGCGAGAGAGAGGGAGAGAGCGAAAGAGGAGATAGTAAAGAATGTTGAGAGCCAGCATTACCCATTGTGAAGTAGCAAGAAAGGAGCATGTATGTCCATGCATTTCTCAGAATGCACCTGTGTGTCAGTGTGTTTGACAAGAATTTTGACCAGAGGAAGTGTGTTGACATGGACTGGCTGTGAACATAATGCAGTTCCTGTTTAGTGATGTCACTGACCAGGCGGGGCTTTTCTTTTTATGGTTTATTTGCTCAGCAGCTCACTTCCTCAGTAGCTGCCATTGCAAGGAGGAGGGTACTTGTGTGTGTGTGTGTGTGTGTGTGTGTGTAAAGGGAGTGTGAGAGAGAGAGAGGGAGAGAGAGAGAGCCAGGGAGAGAGTGTGCACTTAAAGAAACATACACACACACTAGTGCCAGGTTGAAGCTGCTGGATACCAGTGTACGGGCTCAACAAGCCCACAAGCTCACCAGCATGGACCAGGATCTGGCGAGCAAAAGGCTCCACTCGAGGTAGGACATGAAGTCACGGGGGATGGGTGGATGGACGGAGGGGGTAAAGAACGACATGGTCTAAAGAACCAAGAGAAACAGATGGAGGGGGTTGATGAAGAATGGTCTGGGTGTGGAAGAGAAGCTTGCTGAGGAGAACGAGCATTTCACAGAGTCCTACAGCTGTGCAGAGAAAAGCAAAGGCACAGTTAAAGGACACGTGGTTAAAAAAAACCCCTGGACTTTCTATAACCAGTGTCGATTTTTGTTCCTCCTGCTTTATCTTTTTGCATACGTGTCGTTCCACAGAGCTGCTTCAGCACTGCCTGGCTGTCTCGTGTCCTCATGTAGCTATTTCCTCATTGCCTCTTGTCTTCTTCCTCCCAGCCAGGTGCCGTGAAAGAATTTTAGCTACGAAAGCTTTTGCCTTTCTGTCTGAATGATAAAAATTCTTTCTAAAAGCGTCTGCCTTTGTTTGATTTTCAAAAAAAAAAAAAACCCAACCAATTCTTGACTTTTAAGTGATCAGAATTTTGTTCACTGCAACATGGTTTGCAGAATTCATTCTACAACTGCAGTTCAGTTTCTATATAAAGTGACGAAGGTTAGGGTTTAAGCGTGGAAATTTGTAATCGTGCAAATTTATCCAAATTAAAATGTTTACTTGTTGAATGTTGCAGGATCTCAAGATGTTGGGAAATAAGGTTTGTTTGCACACTAAAAGAAGTTTCAGAACATTTTAGAACATTTCATAGTTAAGCTTTTGTGGTATGTTGTGTTATACTGTACAGTAGCGGGAGACTTTGAATCTTGTTCCTGGTTCCTTGTTGATGTTTGACCTTGAGTTGATTTTACAGCTAAACAGTAAGTGACCGGATCAGCCTGTTTGCTGTACTGGGTTTAATAATTACAGATAAACACTTCTTTTTATACTGTAGTATCGGGTACTAGTTCATGAATGAGAATGAAACTCGGTTGTTTGTTATGTTATGCTGATAAGTTGTTTCTTGTTGGTTTATTGCTGTTAATCAGCCTTGTTTAACACGGATGTGATATTTAAGGAGTTTAAAGAAATCCATTTAAGTTGTAACATGAGCGAGTGAAATGAGTGAAACTAACATTTCGCAAAATGAAAACAACTGTATAAAACATGTAAATTTGAGTAAACAATTTATTTGCATATGTTTCACCACTACTATGTTTTAAAAAGACCAGAACAAAATGTAAACTGCCTTCTGCTTATTACTGTAGCTGCAATGGCAGGAATTGAGATTGAAAGTGAGCTGCAGTAGATCCCCAACTTTTGATTTAGCAAAAGTTTCAGAAACATTTGACAAGCTTACCATGCGTAAAACATACCATGTGTTATTTTTTCTAAGATTTCAAAAATAATGTTTTAAATGCATGCTCTGTACTAAATGTTTGCTTTACAATGTACAGGGTGACAAAACTGTATATGTTACAAAGAAACAACTACGGGAAATGAGTAGTTAATGCAACAGGTGAGGTTTAATGAACTGTTCCTAGCTGAACTTTCATGCAACATATTGGATTCTAATAGACTTTCTGCACCAATACCACAGTAACATATTACTGAAATATGACTAAAACATCACATCTACTAAACATAAAGTAACCCGAGACTTGATTGTGTGATTATGGCGAATATATTGTGTCACTAAAACAAGAAAAGTTGTTGGTGTTTAACGCATTTCATCATGTCCACATCATGCAGTGCACAGTATACCAGCAGCTCTTATTATTAGTGTGTTTGGTGTCCCGTTTCGGGTCCTATAGGAGCTTTAATGATCCACATGAACAGGCCCTTTGTCTCGTATGTGTTTGGCTTTTATCTCAGGCCTTGACCATTTACATTTAGATTTATTCATCTGGCTGGCGCTTTTATCCACGTGGAAGAATTGAAGCAGAATTCAAATGACTGAGCTGATTGAGCAGTTTAGGGGAAATATTTCATTTTGAGGGAAAACAGCAGTTTCTGGCAACCCTGTGATTAAAACTTGCGTGTACAACTAATTACACAACAGTGGCAGAACTTCTATTTGACTTTTTTTTTTTTACATAAAAAAAAAACTTTTTTATATAGATAATTATTATCTATTAGATAAGATATTGTGGTTATGATGTCGCCTCAGGGTTTCCTCCGGGTACTCCGGTTTCCTCCCACAGTCCAAAGACATGCAGGTTAGGCTAATTGGCGTTCCTAAAAAATTGCCCGTAGTGTGTGATTGGGTGTGTGAGTGTGTGTATGTGTGTGTGCCCTGCGATGGATTGGCACCCTGTCCAGGGTGTACCCCGCCTAGTGCCCGAAGTCTCCTGGGATAGGCTCCAGGTCCCCCGCGACCCTGAACACAGGATTAAGCGGTATAGAAAATGCATGAAGGATGTCGCCTCAGAACATTCTGCTTATTTTTAGCTAGCTAAACGTAAAAACATATTACATCATTATAAATCAACTGAATATAATTTTACAATAACTATATATCGTTTTTGTTGGTTTGTTTTGTCCAGTTTGTCCAGTTAAGCATAACTACAATAACAATTGCTAAAATGTTTATCTCGTTGTATGAGAAGTGCCGCAAAGTAATCCCAATATATACAAAAGACACTTTCTGTTCATGCTAATCATATAAATTATGCAACATAAGATCACATCTAATGCCAATCTGGCTACCTTAGTTATTTGCCAAACGTTAGTTATATCGGTTAGTTTATATATCGGTTAGTTTATATAGGTAAAACTTGCATCTTTTATGATAAAGCAGTTAATGGTTATGTGTGAAATTAAATGAATTTATGACTTTAGGTTATTATAATTTTGTATATTAGTGATACAGAAAAAGAAACCAAAATCATAATTATATCATAATTGTCAAATTTATTTACCCACATTCTATTTCTATTAATGCAAATAAAACAAGAACATGAAATACAGTTTCAACAGTATAATGAAAGACTGCACCATAGAGATGTTACTGTCTGGGTGGCTTTAATGAAAGGGTGCCAAAATATTTGACCAGTTTTCGTTACAAAGCAAGTCTTACTGTACTTGAAGGTAACTGTTTAGTAAATGATGTGATCATGCACTGAAATGCTAAATGCTAAATGCTAAATGGTTATGATATAAAACCAGAATGAAAAGCAAAGGAGTGGGAAGTGCTATTACTGTAGGTTGCTACAGAGAAAAAAGAATGGGGGTGAAAATAAAGGAGGGAATTTTTTTTTATTTTAGAGTTTCTCTCTAGTTTCCTTGACAACTGGACTTCACTGGCTTCATTTGGGTTTGGATTAAAGCTCTGAACGCCTCGCTGTAACTCGACACAGCAGAAAGCAGAGACTAAATCGCACTGATTCAGGGTCAGACAGCCTTTATGCATGATTTATATAAAAGCTGTTTGAAAAGAAGACATGCGGGAACGTCTACATGACATCAATTCATAATAAGAAAATGGTCTGTGATTAGTTTTCTTCCTTACAGCTTTTCAGATTTTTCTATAAAAGCTTTAAAAATGCTAGAAAACACACACACACACACACACACACACACACACACACAACGACAACTTGTGGCTCTTCATGATATCTGCTTGATGAAAACACCGGCATGGATCTGCTGATCATGATATTTGTAGGGAAAAGAAAACACATCACTTTTCTCAACATTCTCATATTTAGTTGCCATTGTTGCCATTAGTCCCCAAGTTGCCACGGTCGGGCCCTTGAGCAAGGCCCTTAACTCTAATGGCTGACTCTGTGCTCTGACCCCAGCTAGCGTGCTAGCTAGCTTAGCAGCTTGTTAGCCTACTAACAAAAAACTGGGATATGAATAAAGAATTTCACTGTGCAGTAATGTATACTCTATATGATGAATAAAGCCTGAATTAAATTTCTTTATGTAACTACACACAACATCTGCATTTTAGTTCAATTAAATGTACTGTTGGCCAAAAAATGTATTGTTGAGCTGTTGTCTTGAAAAGTATCCCAAAACAATGTTTTACTGCGACAGGCTGCAAAATGCTTAAAGATACAATTTTAAAATTGCATGTTTATCTAACAACCTCAGCAGCAACCTCATTTCCCCTCTCATCTATCCTCGTCAGGTCTCAAGTATTGAGATGAACATTAATAACATACAGTACATTAATGCATCCAGGACAAAAATTTAATAAATGTACAATAAAATGCTTTCATGAGATATTAGTTTACACTGGGCCAGGGGTAGCTCAGTGGTAGCTCAGTGGTTAAGGCATTGGACTACGGTTCGGAAGATCCCAGGTTCAAACCCCACAACCACCAAGTTGCCCCTGTTGGGCCCTTGAGCAAGGCCCTTAACCCTCAACTGCTCAGATGTGTAATGAGATAAAAAATGTAAGTCGATTTGGATAAAAGCGTCTGCCAAATGCCTAAATGTAAATGTAAATATTAACAAACAATATACTGATCCAATGGACACGCTAGCCTTTCATTTTACACCATTGATTTTGGTCTGGATTATGGTTCATTAATCCAAAGAGAATACTTCCTGGCTCAGATATGATGTTTGCTAACCATGTAACATGGATCATTAATTAATTCATTTTTACCAAGTTTGTGACTTTTACCAGTGATATTTACTGTACCTTTTGTCTTTGAGTTTTATTATTCACTGAGCCTCGAAACGTGAAGCTGTTTTCAAACAAAACAGCGTTTTTCAAAGTCCACAATGATGCATTTGGCTCGGTGAGACCACAGGCCTGTTATTATGCTGTAATTGTTTCTGTCTTCGCTAATTACCCGTGTGTACCGTGCTCTCCGTGGTGGGATGACCACAGGCACGTCTCTTCTCCTGCCAGTGAGACCATCAGAGCGGTCGAATCTCAATGCCAGCCCTGGACTCTGGAGTTCAGCCCAGTTTTTGTGGTTTGTTTCGTATCACAGCCTGAGCCTGGAATTTACTGCTGTGTGGAATGAAGGGTCTTTGGGCAGGAAAGCCATTGAACTTTGCCAGACTTTGAACTCTCAGGCAAAACCTTCTAAAATGGTGCAAATGTCCGGTTTGATTAATATTTAAACCAGCTTATTTTTACCGACACTAATTTTACAGCACAGCACAGTTGTTTAAGGTGATTTTTCGATCTTACAGATGTGCAGCTACAGAAACAGCATTTATTTGCCATCCCAAGTAGCATTTTATTAAATTTTTTAATCAACAAACTGCACATAAACCATTTCTAAAGATGCTATCATGTGTAAGCATTTAAATGAAGGGGGATGCATTTATCAGGAAACTAAAAGACCAAAAAGAACTCCGAGGGAAACGCATGGAGCAGCTGTGTAGTGCATAAAACCATTAGACTCAACCAAATTGGACAGTAAATAACTGGAAGAAGACCAGGCAATTCTTTAAAATCTAATCTCCAGACAGCCCACACTGCCATAACTCATTTTTTCAAGGAGATCCCCCTGAACACCACTGCCATTATTGTCACTGCTGTTGTATTGCGCAGGAGTCCACTTTACTGCACCTTGGGGTGAAGGATGTTTTGTAGTTTTTTTAAAAAATTTTTATGAAATTTAACTGGTCCAATGGAGAGAAAGAAAAAGATGTTGAATGTAAATCCCCATACGTTGCCAAAAGTGAGGAGATCACTTAGGCCAAAAAGGGTGAGAGAGAGAGAAATTTTGTTCATTCAACCTAAAAAAAAAAACGAAAGAAAAAAAAATCTGTAATGCTTTATATGATTTGAGGACATCAGGGAGCTGCTGCTAACATGTGGGAGACTTGCAGAGCCTTTGTGGGTAGTGGGATTTCTTGATGTATGCTCGTAATCCAAGGTTCCACTGTACTTTTTGAGCAAATGTAGATTGAGAATGTTGGTAATAAAGTGGACCTTGAGGTCACATGTTACTATAGAAACCATAATCTTGTAGCAAGACAACAAAAAAACAAACCGATTGTATAAAGACCATACCATGTTAGCCTTCTTTCCCAAACTTACACAAGTTCCTCTTGCAGTCTGCTTTCTAAAAATAACCCTGACAGTCTGCACAATGCACTCGAATGACCTTAGTGGATGATTTGCTTTTAATTCCTACAGATTCCTTCTAGTTTATCATTTGATCGATTTGCGTTTGCACTGAGATGTTTGGAAGAGTTATCCTAGTCGTACATAATCCTGATTAACGAGTTCAGTTAATCAACCTCGTGACTGAAATCTTTAAACTCGAGTTATGCCGGATGAATTATTGCAAGAAATACACTCGTTGGAAAACGAGACCTGGTTTTCATCCATGCTTCTCTTCCAGTCTCCACTGGCTTTCTGCTATGTGAACAGATTTATTGTATTTGGCCGGTCTGCTTGTATTCTTGGCTTTGACTTGCGTCTAGACTGAGCTACATTTATCCAGCGATATTTTGTGGCGCTTCAGTTAGATCGTTTGTTATATTTACCTGACGGAATCTGTGAGATTAAAAACTCAGTTTGAAATGAGTTTGTTTTAACTCCAGACTGAGTTATGATATCTTTTGAGCTAAAATTACATCTTTCTTTTAGGGAACCTATTAAGGGATCTTTGCAGAGTCCGGAAAGTTACAATTTTTTAGATGAAAAAAAAAAACTACAATGGGATGAAAAATAGAAAACAAACAAATTCCTAAAAAAAACAAGAGCCTTGAGTTGTCTGTTATCATCTCGAGACTTTCAGCTCCTCTGTAATCCTGCTGCTTCCCAGATCTCATTAGCGATAATTCTGGATGACTCAAGTCACGTAGAGCAGCTGTGGCTATTCGCATGTGTAATGATCGACTCGCCTCAAAACACCTCCTGGATGAAAACGCAGTTGATTTACACCTTACACTCAAGCACACTTTGTTAAAGATTCATTAAGGTCTTGATCTTGTGCTGATTGAAGCACTAAAGGTTTCTGACCTGCTGTGAGGAAACTCATCGTCACAGCGAGTCGCTAAGATCCCTCACATTTGCTTCTAATGCTCAGATCAAACGGTGCAAATGTCAAGAAAAGTACATCCTTTCTATGATCTGTAGACGGTGGCGTAAAAACCCGAGCGTGTGTTAGCATGGCCTGTGATCTGCCAATCATCTTGCAGGATGTGACATGTCTACTTGGAAAGAAGCGAAATGAAGAAGCTGAGTCTAGTGTGCTGCGCTGCACTACAGTACGTCCTATCTGTCAGTGCCTGGGAATTTGATTACTAAAACGTTATTTTAACTTTGATAAGATGGTTAAAGAGGGGATATCTGATGCTGAGGAACTGATAGAAGCTGAAACCACATTTACGGTTGGGGAAGAGGAAAACCCGTTTATGTGTATGCGCTTATTAATTTTGCTAACTGATCTACAAAGATCCAAATATCAAACGTTAAAAGTTCAAATATCATAAAGAGTAAAACTGAAATTGTTAGACATGTGTACATGCCAATGTTTACACCAATAAAAAGGTGCTGAAATGTGTTAAAAACTTAAAAACACATGGCATAAGTGAACACATGGGTGTGTGATATTCCCTAAATGTATTATTGTAATGTTCATTCATAATTTTTTTTTTAATATACAGATGCTAAGACTTCATTTCAACTAAATATATCTTTGGTCGTACTAATTTATGCATAACTTTGTCATTGATGATGCGACACTTAGCTCAATTAGTTTATCAATAAACTTCCAAATATCATCCTCATTAAAGCATCAGGATCTCATTTTGAAATTCTTTGGTAGAAAAAGTGTACTGCAAGCGACTTCCACTAGAAAAGCATATTAGCCAAAACAAAGACCAAGAACTGGCATAATAAAAACAGACACAACCTGCTGAGAGTCACTAGGGAGCTATAATTAGTTCATTTGTCTCAGTGTAATCATGTGTAATCTTGTAATAATGTCTCTTAATACTTAATACAAGCACTTAATACTTGGTGCTCCTTTAGCATAAATTACTAAATCAATGCGTCATGGCATGGAGGTGATCAGCCTGTGCAACTACTGAGGTGTTATTGAAGACCAGGTTGCTTTAATGGCAACTTTCAGCTCATCTGTATTGTTGGTTCGGGTATTTCTCATCTTCCTCTTGACAATACTCAATAAAGAATCAGGTCAGGTGAGTTGGCTGGCCAATCAAGCACTGTTTCGGCACTGTGGCCAAGTGTTAAGCCCTGCTGGAAAAGGAAATTAGCATCTCCATAAAGCTTGTCAGCAGACAGAAGCATCAAGTGCTCCTCTAAAACGTCCTAGTAGATGCCTCAGTTGACTTTGGACTTGATAAAACACAGTGGACCAACACCAGCAGATCACAGGGACTTTAAGCAACTTAGATTATCTGTCTCTCCACACTTCCTTCAGACTCTGGGAGCTTGATTTCCAAATTAAATGCAACATTTACTTGTATCTTTAAAGATGACTTTGGACCACTGATCAACGGTCCAGTTGCTTTTCTCTTCAGCTCAGTTAAGACGCTTCTGACGTTGTCTTTGGTCCAGGAGTGGTTTGATACTAGGAAACCAACAATGGCAGCCAATTTTCTGACATCTGTGCATGGTGGCTCTTGATGCACTAACTCCAATCTCATTCCACTCCTTTGTGAAGCTCTCCCTTGAATTGGCTTTGCTTGACAATTTTCTTACATCTGAGGTCATTTCTGCTGCTGCCACATGTACTGAACTAGATTGAGAGATACATATGAATAGTAATTTAATCAACGTCAAAATTAAATATCTGAGCGTTTTATGACAGATTTTTTAAATATTAATTATCTAAAAAAAATGTCTTGAAATCTTTCACTTGAATCTAGAATATATGACAATTTTCAATTTTTCAGTTTTACATATACAGTATAAATCACATTTCCACAATGTTCTCTTTTTTGAGATGCATTGATGCCCCTATAAAAACAAACAAACATACTGTATGAAAATTAATAGGACCTGGTAATTTGCAGTTTATGTGAAAGTTGCAACATTTTGTAGACCATGTTATTAAATCAGGGTCTGAGAATTTATTAGATTTCTTCTGATCTAATATCAGTGAACCTCCAGGGCTCCCCTGGTGAACAAATCAAACAGAGAACACTCTCTGCAGCGAACCATGTCTCCTGAGTCTCCACCTTCATTAATGATTAATTGGCTTAAGTAACCTTCTATAGGAACCAAGTAGTCAGTAGCAGACCCTGTTCGCATGTCACTGTATTCATCTACAAGGTAAAAGTGGAGGTACATGCATCAAGGACAAATTATGGCTGATTGATTCAAGTTGTTTTCACAGCCGGACAGGTTTGCTTCAGGGCTCAGGACTGATGTATGATGGTAAAAGGGATCCAGAAAGTCTTGCTCATTAGCATGCTTTATGGAGATCACTTGCTTATTTGCTGCTGGATGGAATAGAAATAAATGACAGGAGGGTCACTGTGGGGTTGCACCATCATGCCCTTCTCTTAAGACCTAGGAGTCCTTAACTGAATATGTGTCAGGATCAGCAGGTGGCGGATTAGCCGAGTGTCTAAAGCTCTGGGTGTCCTTAAAGTAGTGCTAGTGCACTGGAGAATTAGAGCAGATTGTGGCTCTGGCTCTAGCAAGAGGAACAATGGAAACTTTTGCCTTTAGACCGATCAGTTGGTTTGGATAGAGACTGATATTTAACTTCATCATCCACAAAGAAGCTTTCTTGGATTCTAAACCAGTTCATTTCAAGGAGATTTGGGTCTTTGAAACCTCATGAATTGATCTTGCACTGGATTAGATAGAGTGGATGCTAAAACAAGCCTGCAAAGAGATTAGACTCACTCCATGCTTTCAAATCAGATTTGTAATGTGTTTTTATACCTTACGTTTGTTATCAACATGACGCCTGAGAATACCATCATGGATTGACTTCTGAAGCCTAAGACTCTTGTTTCATGGAACACTGTTGCAGAAAATATCTCCAAGACTTGGTTTTTTAGCTCTTCAAAGTTTGCTGCAAAACATCTATGATCTGTGAACATCCATCAAATCCCAAAAGATCTAATCTAAATAAGCATTCGTCCTTGGTTGTTTCTCCATTACGTCCTCGGATAAGTTCCCGGACAATTCCATCATGTCTGCTGAAGCTTGTCCTCTAAGCGGGGCTCAGATCGCCTTGTGTAGACTCCTCCATCGCGGACCAAGACCGCAAGTCACCCTGAAACCTCTACGAGTCGAGTTAGAACAGTATGTGGAAAAATCCCGAGCAAAACACAAACAAAGGTACAAACGAGTTTACACTTCATTACACTTTTCATTGTATATATTTTATGACCAACAGATCCGTAGCAGCTGTCCTGGTCCTCGGGCATTGTATGAGAATGCACTTTTTAATGATCGGATTGTACGATCATCTTGAGCTGGTGCAGATGTTATTTACATCAGGCATTCAGATGCTAATCACCAGCATATTACTAGTTTTCTCATTTGAATATTTTGCATATCATGTAGGGCTTCCAGAACATGTACAGTACAGCAGGCAGACACTGAGAACAAGTTAAATCTAAATCACATCTAAGGGTGAGATCAGACCAGATTATTTCTTATACAAAGGATGGAATAATAATTGGTTGTCCCAGTGACTCATTCCATGTTCCAGTCCAAGGAGTGAGTCAGCCATTGAACTGATCGCAGGTTCAGAAACTCATTCATTTATTCATTTAGAAAAAAATGATACAGTACAGTACATTGGGTACTCTATGAAAATCAAGCTACTGTAATTAACCAATTATTAATTTATAAACAGATCAATCTCTATTAAAAAGATCTCTAAGATAACGATATGAGTGCACCTTTGACCAGATTATCTATTTTTGACATGAACGGTCACTCAAGCAAAACTGCAGCCGTTAGCCGTCTAGTTACACTCACGGCGTTTCATGGATGTTATAATCTAGTCAACCAGTTCATGTACTGTATATTACAACTATGTTTAATTATCATAAAACAAGAATTACTGATATGTGACATTCTGGAAATGCGTCCTAGTCCGTACTCATCGTCAAACTCTCAACGTCAGTGTTCCAAATCATTCATTTTAATTGGATCCAATAATTAAAGAACAAAAAATTAATTAATTAAATTGTTCTTGGTGGAATGGTGGTGTAGCGGTTAACATTGTGGCTTTGAACTGCCAGGATCAAAGTCCGTGTTTGCTGAGTTTCCTCTGGGTACTCCGGTTTCCTCCCATTGTTCAAAGACATGCAGATTAGGCTAATTTATGTTCCAATATTGTATGTACTGTTGTATATGTGTGTGTGTGTGTGTGTGTGTGTGTGTGTCTGTGTGTGTGTTGTGCGATGCATAGGCACCCAGGGTGTACCCTGACTTACTACCCTAAGTCTCCTGAAATATACTCCAAGCCCTGCACACAAAATAAGCAATATAGATGTTTTTGGTTAATTCATTGTTATTTCTGTGTCCTTGTTGTATGGAAAACACAGTAAATGACATGTCTATGAATGGGAGTGTTCTTCAAAATTCATTCATTCATTCATCTTCTATACTGCTTTATCCTGTATTTAGGGTCGCGGGGGACCTGGAGCCTATCCCAGGAGACTCTGGGCACGAGGCAGGGTACACCCTGGACAGCGTGCCAATCAGTCGCAGAGCACACACACACACACACTATGGTCGATTTGAGAACGCCAATTAGCCTAATCCAATGTCTTTGGACTGTGGGAGGAAACCGGAGAACCCGGAGGAAACCCACCGAGCACGGGGAGAACATGCAAACTCCATGCACACAGAGACGGGAATCGAACCCGGACCCTGGAGGTGCAAGGCGACAGTGCTAACCACTACACCACCACGCCGCCTTCTTCAAAATTGATAAAAAGTGAAATTCACCAATTACGTATAGAGTAATTCTGAAGTAGCCCAAAACCCAGAGTGTTTTAGCCAATATTTGTTTTGCTGTTTTTTAATAAACATATCCTTTTTTTCGGCACAAAATAGGCAATATGATGACCTGAATTTAAATTCTTTTCAACCAGCTACAAGCTAAATATAGCACATATACAAATGATTGTTGTTTTCAGTTGTTTCTATGACCAAATAATACAAATAAAAATAATATGCTCATTATGGGAGTTTATTTTTGCGACACCGTAGTGGTAAAATGTACATGTTATAAAAGTCATGATAAGACTACTTATACTACTATATATTTTTGCTATGCTACCTGACACATCCGTAAATCCTAACGCTTCCATATAAAACAATGCACATACTGTATCTGTGCCGCTTAGATTTTAAGGGTTTATATATATATATATATATATATATATGCAGAAAATTGATATGAAAAATTAAATATCTTGCTACAGCAGTTGCACACATTTTTGCAATAAGATGTGACTGCACATCTATATTATAGTTATTTTCATTCTGGGTTCTTACCTTTAAGGAAAGTGTTCTGATTGGTCCTGTGTTGTATGTAGAACGTTCCAGGGTTCTCCTACGGCAGACATCTACAGTACAGTTCTCTCCACAAAGCAAGTCAGGGAGGCGGCAGCTTCTCTTTCCAGCCACATCTGATTCTAATTGCTTAATTAGTGACCTAGTCAGCTATTAATCTTCTGATTGGCTGGAATGAAAGTTGGTTTCCCAAAACAGGTTGTAATGTTTTCATCATCTGAACGGAAAGAGAAAGAGAGAGAATTCGAAATAATGCTCGGTTCGACCATTTAGTGTTGATCTTTCTGCTGTGATGCTTTTATGGACCCTCAGCCTTAAACCTTATTGTGACGATGTACTTCTGAAGCCTTGCGTCTGTAGCTGATGACTGTAAATTGTCTAACATGTATTAAACGTTCTTATGATACGAACAGTTGTATTTAGGATGAAGCTGATCTGTTTGTACTGTAGGGTGGTTGTGTGATTTTTATGCGATTCTTCAGAGGAATTTAACAATTCATACACCTGCTGCTCAACTCTGATCCTTCAAAAGGTGTTTGCAGAATTTCTATAACAGATGCAAACCAAAGGTTTACCTTAATGTGTTTGTCTTTCTATTGCAACAGTACAGTAGCTGCTCCATTTTACAGAAATGGTGAAGCTTTCTGTAAGCAGATGTTTATTTTACAGTTTATGGAAGGAGACTCCAGTGGAAAACACTTAACAAGCCACCTGTTTTGTTCTTCTCCTTAGGATGGAGGCATCCTGTCTGGAGCTAGCTTTAGAAGGTGAGCGCCTGTGCAAAGCCGGAGACTTTAAAGGTGGGACAGCGTTCTTCGAGGCCGCGGTTCAGGTGGGAACGGAAGATCTTAAGACCCTCAGTGCCATTTACAGCCAGCTGGGCAACGCTTACTTCTACCTCAAGGAGTACGGCAAAGCTCTGGAGTATCACCGACACGATCTCACACTCGCCAGGTAAATACGCTGGACAGGGAATTAAAGGAGTGCTTTTGCATTTTTCTATTTATTCGCTATACCGTTTAGTTAAATAATTACTTACAATCCACATACAAGTTATACATAGTTTTATTGTACTACTGTATAAGCAGTTCTCCCAACAGGGAGCCAATCCTGTCATTTTCAAGCTCTTCGTAAACCTTGGCTTATAAACCTTGGTCATCACTGAATGAATTAACGCCATGTGTTCTGAGGATGGACATGTGAGTAAGCAGTCACATTTGGAGAAACAGGTGAATGTGACAGCGTCGTGTGTCTGCAGGACGATCGGAGACAGGATAGGGGAAGCCAAGGCCAGCGGGAACCTGGGCAACACGCTGAAGGTACTCGGGCGCTACGACGAGGCGGTCGTGTGCTGCCAGAGACATCTGGACATCTCACAAGAGCAAGGAGACAAGGTAGGACAACACACACACACACACACACACACACACACACACACACACAACAAAAAACAAAAAAAAAGAAAAAAATATCATGGAGGAGAGGAGTTTTTCTGATTTTAGAACTGGTTGATATTATACATTTAATCTAATTATAATCTTATAAAATAATCAATTAACAAAATTGTACACAATTTTAAAAATGACACAATTTACAAAATCATTTAATTTTTCACAACTTATATTTAAATTATTATTTAGAATTTCAGTTGTCAAATCAGTTATATTTAAATATTTTTATTTTATTGTAAATAATATAAGCATACTATAGAAGCATATATTTATATAGTAATTAGATAAAATTGATAATTTAAAATAAAAAAATAAAAAAATAAATATTTGCATTTTACATTTTGAATATTTTAAAATTCTTTAAATAGGGAATACCTTTTTTATTATTAATAAATGTTTTTAAATATTAATTATTTTTTATATTTAAATAGATAACTTTACGCTGTTTAATTGGTATTTTTTTTATTTTACAATAATAAAATTCTACAAAAGCTACAATAACTTGTAAATGTATTATTATTATTATTATTATTATTACAGTATAATAATTCTTCAGTTGGATTATAGATATATTTTAATTATTCATTTATTACCAGATCATTTTAAAATAAGTTCTGATTGTTGAGACAGGGATTAGGATCTCTTTGTATTCTTTTTCTTTTCTATTTTTTATCCATACCTATACTGTATAGGCAGATGTTCAGCATTAGCTGTTGCGGTTTCCTCGGGTTCATGTGATGACTTTAAGCTCCTGGAGACGGCTTAAAGAGAGCCCGCAGGTTCCTTCCTTCCTCACAGGGTCGTTATCAAACAATCAAAACAAAAATGTCAGCGCATCAGCAGGAGGGGAAACTGAGAACCTCTGCAAATTTCATCGCTGGTCTTCACACTGCGCATGAAACGGACCAAACTGCTGCTGAAATGGCCGTTACATCACTCAGGGGCTTTTCTGGGAGTGTGTTTCAATCTATGCAGATTTGTATTTATACACGAGTCAGAGCGATAATCTGTGGGAAAGTCTGGAACCTATGCACTATCTAAACCTCATAAACACCCCTGCGAACACCCTACCACGTTGGCTGTGTCCCAAACCCTGCACTAATTACTTTACAAGGGAACACAACAAAACTGCATTGTGGATGTGTCTCAAACTGCTGTACTACATGGAGAACATCAACACTACAACATAGACTCGTCCCAAACCACACTGCCATTTCGACTTTATAGGGAACACATTATAAGCCATCTCACCACCTGTTAACTACCCCACACTGCACCCTACACACTATATATACTGTAGGGCACACAACCACATGGTGTCTCTACTGTGGCTCTGTCTCAAACCACACTCTTAAGTGAACATGCAAGGGAGCAGGGAGACGACAAATGTCATTAATTACTACAGCACTTTTATGTCTCAGTGTCTCTTAATTATGGGTCGTTTCCCAAACCACACCTTATAGGCCACATAAACGCCTTGACTCATCCCGTATGATCCGTTCACTGTGGCTGTGTTCCCAATCAAGCGGTACATACTGTACAAGTCGTGTCCCAGTCCACTGTGAACATGTCCCAAACCACACTCTGTGCACCATCAAGGGCGGGAAAAACACCACTGCAAACTTACCATCTGTCAACAGACAGTGGGTAGTGTAAAGGGTGCAGGGTCGTGTCCCAAACCACACTGAGCAATTTGATTTTGCTTAACAAAAAGCACAAAAACTAACAAGTTTAGGATCAAACTAAAAGCAAAACCAATATTGACAAGTAATTCAGTGTGTGTGTGTGTGTGTGTGTGTGTAGGTTGGCGAGGCCCGGGCTCTGTACAACATCGGTAACGTGTTTCACGCTAAAGGGAAGCAGCAGTTATGGGGATGTTCTCAGGAGCCGGGAGACCTGCCGAGTGACGTGAGAGACACGTTACAGAGAGCCACCGCTTTCTACGAGTGAGAACACGTCATTCATTACTCACGTTTGAACTATTCTGACACATGACCGCCATCTGACTTCACTTTTTCACAAACTGGTATCTTTTCCATCTTGTTTTTGAACCTCGTTCGGTCGTGTGTGGTGTTGAAAAGCCTCCGAGTGGATCAGAGCTGAGTGTGTTTACAGACGGAGCTCACGTACACACAGAGACACGACAGGTGGAGGGGGGAAGAACGCAGTATAAACACCACTTAGGAGAGAGTAATTTTCCACTGAGGCAGTGTTTGGTGTAAAAGCAGCATGTAGGGGAAACCCACACCACAAACACACACAATACGGGCTCACAGAGAGAGAGAGAGAGAACAATAGAACACAGGTCTGAGAGTAAAAACTCTACACTATATAATCCATCCATCCATCCATCCATCCATTTTCTTCCGCTTATCCGAGGTCGGGTCGCAGGGGCAGCAGCTTCAGCAGGGATGCCCAGACTTCCCTCTCCCTGGCCACTTCTTCCAGCTCTTCCGGGGGGATCCCAAGGCGTTCCCAGGCCAGCCAGCGTGTGCTGGGTCTTCCCCGGGGTCTCTTTCCGGTGGGGCGTGTCCGGAACACCTCATAAGGGAGGCGTCCAGGGGGCATCCTAAATAGATGCCCAAGCCACCTCATCTGTAATGCACGTATCCCAGTGTTTCACTAGTTATTGCACACCATAGAGGTAGCAAGTTTCTGAGTGACCAGAAACACTGGCCTTCCAGGAACTCCTTTAATGGCCCAAACTTGTGGAAATGACTCGGAGTGAAGACAGGACGGTACGGGGGGACGTGGCGATACGAGTTCCTGTAACATGCAAGTGGTGCTGGTGAATGATTGTGTGTAGAGTTCACGCAGACACTTATGGACGTACAGTCTTCTTTAAAACGTTCAAATGTGTTACTGCGACTAAGAGTCTCATCACTGTGCCTTCATTCACCAGACAAATCTAATTAATAAATGTTCCTAATCAAACAGAAATTCTCCAAATAAACTTCACATTCTCTCTCTCTCTGAGTGATGTGTTTATAGATCTCTCGTTAACTTGTATTGTATGTGAGATCAATCTAATTAACCATAACAACCCTTTGTTTACGTTTACGTACATCTTTGACAATAATTATGGTTTTATAATATCCATCATTTTATACAGTTTTCTTCTTTTATAAGTGGCCACACACTGGTCACATGACACAGCTCAACCAATAAGACATACAATGTAGAGAGATTTAAACATTAGCAGATAACAATGTAAATAATATATGTAGTTAATTTATAAACCCTTTTACATCTCAGTGTTTGTTGTCTTCATTTCTGCTTCAGGATGAACCTGTCTCTGGTGAAGGAGCTGGGTGACCGGGCCGCTCAGGGGCGGGCTTTCGGTAACCTCGGTAACACACACTACCTCCTGGGTAATTTCGTTGAAGCCATCAAGTTTCATCGTGAGGTATAAAAACAACAACAACAACAACAACAACAACAACAAAACCCTGCAAAACTTTACAGTGTTCCTGATAATCGGATAAGAACTACAAGATAATGCAATCAATTCTAATTCATTAGCAATTAAGCAACACATTAATTAACATACTATTATTTTTAATAGTTTTTTAAAATAGTTTCAATAATAAACAAATAAAGATACACACTGTGCACTTTTATTAATATAATGACTAACAAAATTGTACCGAATAAATGTAATTATTCAATCGAGTTTAATTTAAATAATTTGATTAGAGCATTTAATTAACGAAGCGAAAATCCTTGACACTTTCTAAGAAGTTTGTCTATATAATTAACTATTAGCACGTTCGTATCACTTCACAGGGTATTCATAAGGCAGTATAAACTATTTTTAAAAAATTAAGGAATATATGTGACACTTTATAGATTTTTAAATAGTTTCTTATGAATATATCTTTAATTATATGATGTGTGAGGTAGTGCCTTATGAAGCGACATAAAAGCGCTATAAGCACTAGACAGTCTGTAGTAATCATTTTTAAAATGGTTTATCAATGTAATCTTTTATTTATTTAACTATTTTTTTAAAAACTATAAGTAATTATCATTGTCTTATGAATTGTCTTGCATTGTAGCTTTATTAATGATGCCGCATCCTACAGTACATATGGCCTTCATAGGAACTTTTTTATGAACACTCGGTATTCTGCTGTTGCTCAGTATAACGACTGTGGAGTTTATTTATTTGAAGGTCATCATTAATGAACCCCAACATTCCACTTACGTTAATTAGCGAAGCAAAAATCCTGAACAGTTTCTAAGAAGCTTGTATCTGTAATACACTATAAGCACATTCATATCACACAACCATGCATTCATAAGGAGTTATAAACTTTTTAAATAATTAATGAACTTATATGAGACTTATATGATGAGATTTTTATTAGTTTTTATAAATATATCTTCACTCATGCATACGGGGGCTTGGTGATATAACGCGTTCATAACTTGTAGTGTAGCTGTAGTGACCAGTAGCTGTAGTGTCTTATGAGGCGACATAAAGGCGCTATGGTGCTACACACTTTGGAGTGCATTCTTTGAAATGTTTATCAATGTCTTTGTAATAATAAGGATGTGTAATGTCTTATGTCTCAATTATAGCTTTATTAATGATACTGTGGCCTACTTAAGGCCTTCATAGGAACTTCCTACAAACATTTGATGTTCTGCTGTTTCTCAGTGTGGAGTTAATTGATTCGTTACGGTGATCATAAGATGTTTTTCATGCTGGATTGTGGAGAAATATTTATTATATTTCATAAGCACTTCATAGTGAAACTATTCCTTTATTTTGCTTTATTACTCAGAGACTTTCCATCGCTAAAGAGTTCGGAGACAAAGCGGCGGAGCGGCGAGCCTACAGCAACCTCGGCAACGCTCTCATCTTCCTGGGGCAGTTCACCTCAGCCACAGAGTACTACAGGTACAGCAGGGCTACTGCGACATCTAGAGGACTGCAGAGGAACACACACACACACACACACACACACACACACACACACACACACACACACACACACACACAGTGCATGACCTCTCCATACTGATCCTACTTACCAACAAATGAATGAACAATAATTCTATCTTGCTTAGTGTGTGTGTGTGTGTGTGTGTGTGTGTCCGCGCATCAGGAAAACCCTGCAGCTCTCCCGCCAGTTGAAGGACAAGGTGATGGAAGCTCAGGCGTGTTACAGTTTGGGAAACACATACACACTGCTGCAGCAGTACGAGCGCGCCATCGACTACCACCTCAAACACCTGCTTATCGCTCAGGAGCTCAACGACAGGTGTGTGTGTGTGTGTGTGTGTGTGTGTGTGTTCTCTAGGAACGCTATAGAACTATTAAGCAATTAAACCTCTTAAGCTATTTATAAGCAAATGGTGTACTAATTACAAAAAACAGTTAATGTGTGTGTGTGTGTGTGTGTGTGTGTGTGTGTGTGTGTAGAGTGGGAGAAGGCCGAGCGTGCTGGAGTTTGGGAAACGCCTATGTGTCTTTAGAAAACCATCGGCAGGCTCTGCACTACGCACACAAACACCTCGACATCTCCAGAGAGGTAAAGCTATTATTATTATTGTTATTATTATTATTGTTATTATTATTATTATGTAAACAATGTTTTTTTTTTTTGTTATAATTGTTATATTTAATGTTGTGAAGTGTTGACGTCTTCACAGCAGCACAAATGTTCAATAAACATCAAAACGTATCAGGGATTTTTATTGAATGTCTCTCTCTCCCTCTCTCTCTCTTCTTCTCTCCCTCTCTCTCTCTTCTTCTCTCCCTCTCTCTCTCTTCTTCTCTCCCTCTCTCTCTCTTCTTCTCTCCCTCTCTCTCTCTTCTTCTCTCCCTCTCTCTCTCTTCTTCTCTCCCGCTCCGTTTCCCTTGTTTTTTCTTTCTCTCTGTCTGTCTTTGGTTCTGTCTCTCTCATTTTGTCTCTCTGTCACTTTTTCCCTCTATGTCTCTTGTTTTGTCTCTGACATTTTCTCTCTTTTTCTCTTTCTCATCCTTCTTTCACTCTTTCTCTGGATGTCTCTTGTCTTTCTTTCGCTCCCTCTCTCTCTCTATCTGGCACTTTATCTCTCTTTCATGTTCTCTTTATCTTTTTTTCTCTCTCTCTCATTCTATCGCTTTCTGTCCTTTCCTTCCCCTACTGTCTCTGTCATTTTCTCTCTCTTTGTCCGGCTCATTCTGTCTCTTTGTCTTTTTCTCTCTGTCTCTCTCTCTCTCTCTCTGTCTCTCTGTCTCTCAGATCGGGGACAGGAATGGGGAGTTGACGGCTCGGATGAACGTGGATCAGCTGATGGAGACGCTGGAGGTGAAGGAGGGAGACCTATCGCCATGCGGCTCCGAGTTCGAGACTCAGGGTAAGAGACACACACACACACACACACACGCACGCACACACACACACACACACACACACGCACACACACACACACATTCAGTGACTCACAATGTGTGTGTTTGTGTTCTACCTACCTCTATGCCTTTTCACGACTCTCCCACTCTCTCGTCACACACATACACACACACACACGTACACACACACACACACACACACACACACACACACACGTACACACACACACACACACATACTCACTTTCACACCACAGCCTGGAAGAGAAACTTGTGATGGTGTGTGTACTCAATGGCATTGGTGGAAAGCACACACACACACACACACACACACACGCACGCACACACACACACACACACACACACACACATCCACTGTAACAGCTCTAATAGCTGTAATTATCGTCACCCGAGGGACACGGCACTCGAGTGTTTCGGGCCTGCAGGTTGAGCTGCTGTAATTGAGGTAAACTCTCTCTCGCTCTCTCTCTCTAACGCACACACACACACACACACACACACACACACACACACACACACACACACACACATTACACACACTAATGGATGTGCATCAACCTGCCACTCTGACACTTATTTTAATTTGTATTAATACTCTGACCAGTGTGTGTTAAATAGTCCGCTAATGGTGCTAACGCTAACGCTGTGACTCATTTCATACACTCCATGGTCTTTGTTGGAAGGACAGATGGACAGACAGACAGGTCACCTAGATGGATAGACAGATTTATAAACATGAAGACAGAACGACAGACAGACAGACTGTTCAGGCAGACAGACAGACAGATGTGGTCAGACAGATGTGGACAGACAGACAGATATGGTCAGGTGGGCAGACAGACAGACAGACAGACAGACAGACAGATGTGGTCAGACAGATGTGGACAGACAGACAGACAGATGGACAGTTAATATGAGAAGAGAAATGGTCAGATAGAGAGACATGTACACAGATGGACAGACAGACAGGTGCGCAGACAAATGGGGTGTTGAGACACAGGCAGAGACACAGACAGAACGACAGGTTAATAGATAATCGGCAGTCAGACAGACAGATAGACAGACGGAGACAGACCCTGTCCAGTTTTCTTCATCCCTTTCTTCTTTGTCCTTTGGAGCTTTCTTTTTTGTTCTGTCTCTCTCTGTCCCTTTTGTTCTCTCTGTCTGATTCCCTCCCTATCCCTTTCTTTCTCCCTGTTTCTTATTCTGTCTATCTCTCTGTCTTTTTGTCTCTCTCTCTCTCTCTCTCTCTCTCGCTTTGATAGATATTTGATAGATAGACTGGGAGACAGGCTGAGACACAGACAGGTGCGAAGTCCCACTAGATGGGAAGGAGACACTGGTACAGAGTCAGAAACGGAGTCTGTAAGGCAGACAGGTGTAAATAGATCGGCGGGTAGATTAAGATGGACAAACGGACAGACAGACAGACAGACAGACAGACTAATAGAGAGGCAGACAGACAGACTGACACGTGGGTGCACAGACAAGCATGAAGACAAAGCAGGACAGCAATCAGAGGCAGATGGATAGATACGCTGTAGACAGACAGATGGACAGACAGAGAAGCAGACAGTACATGGTCAGATGGACAGGATGAGTGAGTGGAAGATTTCATTTCACCGTAGTCCTCGACTCAGTTGTCCATTTTAGTTGAGCCGGTGGAGCGAATAACAGTGAGTCACTGTGTGTGTGTGTGTCTGTGTGTGTGTGTGTGTGTCTGTGTGTGTAGGAGCTCGGCCGAAGTTGAAGAAGAGGAACAGTATGGACAGTGTGGATCTGTGGAAGTACACTTCTGAAAAGGTTTGATGTTTAAAGCAACTGTGTAAACGCACTGGTGTATAAGCGCACATTGTCTTCAATTGTCCTCATTGTCTTGCAGAACGGAGACGGACAGGACGTGGACGGCGTCTCCCAGAGGTCTAAACATCAGCTGTCTCACTCCAGCAGGAGGACGAAGTACACAGAGAGCCAGACGTCAGAGGACCGGCAGTGGCTGGACTCACCTGTGGACACGGATGACATCACTGTACAGGTAATGCCACAGGTAGGAGCTCCGTTACGCACCTGTATAACACGTTTAACACCTTACTGGAGGAGGCGGGGCCTCTGTGTCAGACAGTCCCACTGGAGAGGGTGTGGCCGTCGCATCTGCCAGTCCCAGTGAAAGAGGTGTGGCCTCTTCATTTATCAGTCCCAGTGAAAGAGGCGTGGCCTCTTCATTTATCAGTCCCAGTGAAGGGGGTGTGAGCTCTGTGTCTGTTGGTTCCAATGAAGGGGGTGTGGCCTCTGCCCGTCCCAGTGAAGGGGGTGTGGCTTCTGCGTCTGCTAGTCCCAGTGAAGCGGGTGTGGCCTCTTCATCTGCCAGTCCCAGTGAAGGCGGGGTGGTCTCTCTGCCTGTCAGTCCCAGTGAAGGGGGTGTGGCCTCTGTATCTGCCAGTCCCGACAGAGGAGGCGTGTCTTCTGCGTCTGCTAGTCCTAGTGAAGGAGACGTGGCGTCTCTCTGTGTTAATGAATTAGGAATAGCTTAGACATTATAACTAATGATAATGA
This sequence comes from Channallabes apus, assembly GCA_030522415.1. NCBI lineage: Eukaryota > Metazoa > Chordata > Actinopteri > Siluriformes > Clariidae > Channallabes > Channallabes apus. Next base: position 58,551,455 of record CM060106.1, on the reverse strand, counting down.
ATTATTTTTACTAATTAGATTTTTCATCTGTTCACATGCATGTACACACACGCACACACACACACACACACACACACACACACGCACACACACATTATAGAAGT